>JAJOOO010000461.1:0-71294 GCA_029582685.1 Solanum piurae | reverse complement strand
TTTAGAAACCCTAGGTCTATTCATAATAAAGGAATCAAGAAACTGACTGAATTCTAGGGACCTAATGGGTGAAAGGAACCCACTAGTGAAATCCCACATACCTGGTGACGAATTCCACGGAGAAATCTTTCGATTTCGGGGCTGGAACTGATAGAACCTTGTTGCGTTCTTGAACTAGGGTTCTTGACTTCTCTTCTCCTCTTAACGTTCTAATTCTTCTAAGTTTGATTAATGATTTGACTTAGGTAAGTTCTAGTTATGTTTCTAGGCTTAAACTGACTAAATTCTCATGATTTAGGGTCTAAACGACGTATCTTAGGGGTTAAACGGAATAGGAAAAGACCAAAAGACCCCTGACTTAACTGCTGTCGGAGTGACCGACGGATTGGACTTACGGGCCGTCAATCAATCGACGGTCCGTCGATCGGGTCTGCTCGACAGACCTTCACTAAAACTAGCATAACTTTTTACTCGGAAGTCGGGTTTTAGTAAACTCGACGGAGTTGGAAAGAGGATTCAATTATCTATCATATCATAGGTCATGGCACACATAATTACTTTTGTGCTAAAAGTTGTGACCATCTGAAGTTGACCCATCAACAATTTTCAGCTAACTGACTGTTAACCCTAACCTACGGTCAGACCTACGGACCGTGGATCGAACGACGGTCCGTGCTGGTCAACCGTAGTTCGTGTCAGAGGCTAGGCAAACTAGGTCTTGATCTACGGACATAGACCACGGACCGTGGTCTGATCTACGGACCGTGGGTCTGTCCGTGAGTCGAGACTTAGCCGATTTTTCTAAGCTAGATTTTGGGAGGGGCTGCAGTGGTGAATCACGGACCACCAGCACAGACCGTGGTCTGACCTACAGTTCGTAGATGGCAACCGTGGGTTGCACTTGCAACTTCTTAAAGTCTGCATTTTGATCTGTTTTGGATACGGGGTGTTACACATCCAAAACTCAATACATGGAATAACCAATATTTCCGTACTTTAGTTTTACTTGTTAAATTAAGATTTGTTCGGGCGTTGCATTTTATGGATGTGGCATTGCCAAATTCATGGGCTACTGCAATGCAATCGTTAACTCAGTTGAGGTACCTTGCACTTCGTGTCAGACAATTTGAATTGGAGTGGATATCACACCTACACGATCTCCAAACTCTGCAGCTCAAGTTAAGTAACAAGAGTATGCGCCTTAGGGCTGCTATTTTATGGGAAATGAAGAAGCTAAGGCATGTGAATATAGACTGTCTTCCGGTGGTATGGAAATACAATGAGGAAGGAAGTTTTGAAGAATGTTCAACAAGTATGCTACAGAACATGAAAACTTTTTGCAATTGCGATATACGCTTGGATAATATGAATGCAAGGTTTTGGTGGAGGTTTCCGAATCTTGAAGAACTCGGTCTCCAAGTTGAAATTGAACCTATGTTTCCTTTGTTTCCCATACCAGAAGTTCATACTCGCCTTCATACTCTTTCTCTGAAGTTCCCATTAAGGAAAAACTTCATTTCAGTTGGATGGGAGAGGTATTTTATGCTTCCTTCAAATCTTAGGCATTTGTACCTTCGCGGCTATTTCGTGACGGAAGAAATGTTTTTAAACATTGCAAGATTGAAGAAGCTTGAGAGTCTCAACTTATTTTGGGGATTTCCTTTTGGGAGATTAGAGAGCTATTGCTGGGATGTGACAAATGTGGAGTTTTCTGCACTCAAATACTTGACATTACAGAGTATGGGGATGGAAGAATGGAAAGCTTCAGAGGAATCCTTTCTTGTGCTTGAGAAGTTAGTCATTAGTGGATGTTCCGATTTCAAGGAGATCCCCCCTAGCTTTGTGGATATTACAACTCTAAGACTTATTGAACTGTCAAACTGCATAGAGTCTGTAGGGGTTTCAGCTATGAATATCAAAAGAGACATTGAAGAAAACACAGGATGTGACAGTCTCCATGTTCAAGTTGTAAACCAAAAATAAATGTATTTAGAAGCAATTCAAAGTTGCTCTATTTTTATTTTTTTTATTTTTTTTTCTATTTCGATGAGAGGGAGTTGCTCGGATGGTAAGCACCTCTCACTTCCAACCTGAAGGTTGCGAGTTCGAGTCACCAAGGGAGCAAAAGGGGTGGGAGCTCCTAGGGAGGGAGGGTTTAAAAAAAAAATTGCTCTATTTCCACTTCTGTATTGTCACATTACTATCTGTTTTTTTTTTAAAATTATGACTATCAAAAGTGCTTTATTTCAAAATGTGAGATGTTTGGTTATGCTTTTGGAGCAGCAGAAACTGTTTTCACATACTAAATAAATATTTTTCATCAAAAGTACTTTTTTGAAAAAAAATACTTTTGAGATAATATACTTAGAAACACTTTTTAAAAGTTTGGTTAAATATTACTCCAATTGTTAATTAACAAAACACTAACTGCTTTTTCACTAAAAGATTTTTTAAAAATAAATTACTTTTTAAGAAAATTATTGCTTAAAACAGTCTTATAATGCTGCTGGTAAGGATAAATTTGTGAAAGCGCTTTCTGAAAATATATAATGCTAGCTATATAGAGAAAATTATCAAAATGGTCCTTAATATATTGGGAGTTGATTTACTTGGGTCCTTAACAGAGGCGGCAAACCTAGGATTTGAAAACAAAATGTGACACTAGAGGCGAATGTGGGTTAGTCGAAGCATTGAAACTTCATCGAAGAATATTTTTCAAACAAGTATAAAATTGAAGGTATTGAAATAAGTATAAATGTGTAACATAGTTCATTGTATGGTTGGATGGCCTTGACTTGAGTGTACACTTTGAGGTTTCTAGTTCAAATCTTGCGTGAGGTTCTTATAGGCCTTTTTTTTCTTTTGGAAAAAATGACAACAAGAAAATGCAAAAATCAAGAATCGAACTTAAAACACTTTGCTTGAGAAGAAGTGTAGTGATTAGTGTTGGACCAATGCACCAACTCAGCAAACGTGTTTCAGGGTGCACAATTCATTATATGATCTTTATTTAGGTATATACGTGTATATATATATGATTTTTTTCAAAGTTAACATATGCATGTGCACTCCTTCCCTCAAACACGAGTCCGCCTCTCATCAAGTAACCTGCACTAAAATAATCCTTAATATATGTAAAAGGAATGAGTGTTTTAGGTCCACAACCTAAAATACATTAATAACTAGTTCGATCGGGGGTTAATGGTTGGTTATAGATAAGGATCAAAATAATTCAACTCTGGATGTATTAAGGTCGATTGTCAAATATATGCTACATAAACTAGTAATTAAAAAGCTGACTTTATAATAATGAAGAAAAATACATTAGCATAAGTTGTTCCTTCATCCTCTAAATAGGCGCTGGTCAACTAATACTGATGTAGAAAGAAAACTAAAATAACTTGGAACTACCGAGAAATGGTCTTCCACTTGCAATATTTTTTTTTTTGTACGTATACGCTATCGGATTTGTCTGTTGGGCGAATCAGAAAGTATCAACCCATTACAAGCGGAATAGACGTAACATAAGCTAACGTGTGGATAAGGTGAGATTCATGAGGGGAGATTTGTCCAAATCTATATAAAGAGACCAAATTCTCATCCAAGGGCATAGCTACCCTATAGTGGTTTTAGATGTCTTGAAAGAGCCCTAAGTGCTCGTGTGTGTTCGAATTCCACTAGCAACAATTGTTTCCCCTCTCTACCAATGTAGAAGTTTTAAACATGTTTTTTTTTTTTATGAATTTTATATTTTAGTCGGACCTAAACTTAATTACCTACTTACTTGTATGATTAATGAACATGTCATGTAGTACTAGTACAATTTATTTGTTTATATTCCCATAACAAACATTCTTCAATATATCTCCATTCTCTCTCCTTTCAATTTCGATTTCTCTAAACCCAAAATTAATTAAAGCATCAAATGCAGTTTCAACAATTGCCAATTGAAATGGATGTTGTTGAAACTTGTGGAGAAGGAACTCTTTCTTCTGGAGAGCCTTCCACCAAACCTAGTATTACTGATGATGATGAAGTTGTTGGCTTTGATAAAGATGCATAAATTATAATGAAGAAATTGACACGAGGAACAAAAAAGTGGGATGTTATCTCCATCTATGGAATAACTGGAGTCGGTAAAATAACTTTGGCAAGAAAGGTATTGTTGGAATGTATGCGTCCACTAGTCTAGATGGGACCAGGTCCTCAGAACAGTTACAGTAACAGAAAATAAATAAAGTGCTGAAAGTAAAGATTGCACAACAACTTTACGTGGAAACCTCCTTGCTCAAGGGAGTAAAACCACGACCTGTCTCACAGGAATTTTCAAACTGCCTTTTACTAGTCTTCTCAAGCAAAAGTAAAATCAGTTTACAAAATGAGATTAACCTACTAATCTCCACACTAAGCAATATCTCATATTACTTAGATGAGCCAAAGCAGATACAGCACTGCCCATTGTACTAATCCTAACAGATTAATATAGACTTTAAGTAAGACACTAAGTTACTCACAACTTACATTCTTACAATGATTCACACAAACTTGAAACGTTTCTAACAAGCAAAATGATTTCTACAATATAAGCACAATTACAAGCGAACAAAATAATAGCTGGTACAAGAAGCACTTGAAGTAATCGATCAGGTCCCTGCTGTTTTTGAAGCTTGAAAAATCTCTCTTTAAATGAATGAATTGTTTGTTGTTTGTGATATGGAATATATTGGACAAAAAGAATTATTATCCAATGTACAAACAACCTCGTCGCTTTTGATTGGTGAAGTACACTGTGGCTTCACCAACTTTCTGACGCAGACATCTTTTACATTTGTACACCTTTTGACGTTGGACGAGCGTACTCTGCAGAGGACCAGGTCCTTGCACTTATGAGGAGAACATCAAAATATCTAGAAGCGATAACACTTATCATTTCCCCCCCCCCCCTTTGATGATGACAAACAACCTACACAAAGCCTCACATGAGTGTTAAAACATTCATTCAAGTACTCAGCAAATTCCCCTTTTGTTCAGTGCATAATAAATACAGTTGTTCTCCCTTAGTTCAATGCCCCTCTTGGTTCAGTTCCCCTTAGTTCAATGCCCCTAATTCCAGTCAACTTTACAACAAACTTCCCCCTTTTGACATCATTGAAAAGGCGAAGCAGTAAACATATTCAAGTTAAATACAAGACATTAGGAATTTAGGGCCTCAGGCCACACAGAATATGTGTATCTAAGCATAAAGAGACCATTAAACCACACATGAACAGGGCAAAAAACAAAAAATAGCATAATATCACAAACACTGACCACTGTAGTCAGTCAAAAACAACATAAGCCACAAGAGTTTTGAGTCAAAGGATTAGACAGAAAATGAAGAACTAGAGAAACATGACACATTTAGAATGGAGGAGGAGGGGGAATAAGGGTGCGCATAAGCATAGACATGCGCTCATTTGTATCCTCATGAGCCTTGATAAGTTACCTATTAAGAGCATTAACTTCCTCACTGAGTGAGGCATTTGTCTTCAACAGCCTATCATTTTCATCTCTTAACTCTTGCAGTACCTGCTCATTACCCTCACTGGTACCAGGTCCCCTCGAAACCGCCTTCTGCAATTCAGACTTGAGTATAGCAATCTCAACCTCCTTGCCATTCAGAATCTCAGTGAGATCAGTCACTTCCCTTTTAAGAGTAGCCTTCTGCTCTAGAACATGTGCCACTTGAGATCTGCGCATAGCTTTTCCCTTAATGCACTCACATTCTAGCAGGGTAGCAGTAGTGAACATCTGCTTGGTGGTACCAGGTACCCATATTCCCAAAGGCACTTCGAAATGTTTGAATACAAAATTCAGCAGATACCTACACAGAATGCCATGTTTTGCCAACCTCTAGGTCATTACTTTGTGCATGTGTTCCAGCATGAGGGCACTAATGTTAATTTCTTCAAGCGTATCAAGTTTCTCCATAAGAAAAAGATCAGCAGCGGATGCTACTGTTCTCTTTTCAGTCCTGGGCACCAACACTTTGTTGATGAATTCAAAGAGCAGCTGATATTCCCCCTTGAGAAACTTCTTAGGTAACCCTGCAGGCTTGACATCTCCTCATTTCGTGGCATGTTTTGTGAAGTCACTAGATGGTTTACATCCCTTAATCGTTCAAATTCCTACCACAGGCACCCCAAAATGATCCCCAGTATTTCTTCATCCAGACATATGTCCACATTCCTGACAGTAATTGTGATTCCACCACCTTCCATGAATTCCATTTTGTAGAAGAATTCACGTACTTCAGGCTTGTGCAAGTATGGGACTGGAGGTTCAAAGAGATGATGTCAACCTTGAATGGAGACAGCATCAGACAAGTTTGACATGCCAAATTTGGTTAGAATATCAGGGTCGAAGACTCTGCCATTCAGAACCTTTTGGTGCTCCATTTTCGCTATTCGCTCCTCCCTCGTCATTTTCTTTTTTTCATTTTGATTTTGAACCCTGGGACTTGGTCCTTTTACAGGTTGTTCATTCACATGCCTTTTCACTTTCTCCTCTTTTCCAGGAGATTTCTGCTTTTTCACTTTCTCTCCTTTAACATGAGATTTCTTTACTCTTTTCTGAATTCCTTTCGATTTAATCCTTTCATTCTCAGCTTCCCTTTTTCTTTTTGCCACATGCTTAGCAATATCCTCATATTCAGTGTCACTGTTCTCAGCAAGCACAGGAGTTGATGTCGGTTCTTCAGGCAGCAACCCTTCATGTCTCATCTTCCTTATCCTATCAGTTTGAATGACATTTGTTGCTATAGCACTCCCCATAAACTTTTGAGTAACACTTCTTGTACCATATTTCTTCACTTCCCTTTTTGAGTAAGTCTAAACCAATTTCCCTTTTCCTTTTCTTTTTCTCTCATTTGAACGCTCAACAAGTTTAACAATAGTGTCATCCTCAGATATACCCTTAGCTTTTTCCAGATCAGAAACCATTTGAGAAAAGTTTGCACCTCTCATCCCTCTAGAACTCTATTTTAACAGAACTTTTTCCTCTTCTTCCTCTCACTCTCAACATCGAAGGATTTAGGTGTTTGGTCAAACACAGGTGAAGTTCTGTGGGGGACCTGATCCGGTGACCTCAACTCATGTTCCAGTAGAGTAGGTTGAACATCTCCTCTGAGTGAGGCCAGACTTTGAACAGCCAGCAATTCCGCTCCTGCGGTTAAAATACACGATTTCAGACCCTTCCATTCAAGTAAATCCCTTTTAAAAAGTCTCTCAGACATAGTGGATGAGATAGCCATAGATCAAACTTTCATTTCCTCAGAGAGGGGTTCAGCACTAAGCTTAGCCACCGATTGCGCTTCTGAATTCTGAGATTTTTGACTAGATAACACAAGGGTAGGGGAACATGCTAAGATAGTCTCAGAAGGAAGAACAGATGAGGCAATGACTTCAGTCGGAGGAGTGATTGATTCATCCATTTCATCCACTCCACAGACTGGGGTTAAGGGAGATTCTTCCGGGGTAGGAAAGAAAAATTTGAATGAACTAGGGTTTTCAACTTCTTGGGAGATAGAAGTCTTTGACGAAGAGTCAAAGTTAGGCCTTTTGAAAGAAAGAAGAAAACAGATTTTGGAGAGAAGATTTGTAATTTTCAACAAGAGTTGTTTGATGAAATTTTGAGATTGATTCTCAAAGAGAAATAATATTTAAAATCAAAAAGGTATTGGGTCCCCAACAGTAGCGACCTTTGGTTTAAAGGCGACAAGACGTTTGAAACTGACGCGATGAATGGGCAGGAGACACGTGGCAGTATTGTTGACAGACAGACATTGTAGTGTAAGTGATACTAACCTCCGGAGGACCAGGTCCCCTTTTCAGTTTGCAACCCTGTCTGTATGATTAAATCTTCCCTTCAGCTAGACACACCATGAGTGTATACCTGCATTAAGGTACCAAAAGTGAATTCTTAAGTGAAAAGCATTAAACATGTATAGATACCTGCCCTCCTTAACATAATCAAAATAGAATATTTTTTTGCAAACTTGTCAAGGAATCAGGTAATCTTATGCATCCCCAGCCTCATCTTGTTTTTAATGAAATATTTTTTACTCCGGGGTTTTATAAAGATGTCAGCCAATTGATCTTCAGTCTTGCAGAATTTCATCACCACATTTTGCTTCTCAACATTGTCCCTCAGAAAATAATGCCTCACATCTATGTGCTTTATTCTCTTGTGCTACACAAGATTTTTTGCCATGTTCATTGCACTAGTGTTGTCACACATTAGAGGAATTGTATCAGTGAGAACACCAAAATCCTCTAATTGTTGCTTGATCCATAAAAGTTGAGCACAACATGAAGCAACAACTATATATTCCGCCTCCGCTGTTGAGAATGCAATTGAATTCTGTTTCTTTGTCCCCCAAGTTATCAGTGAAGATCCAAAAAAGTGTGTCATGCCTGATGTACTCTTTCGATCTATAAGAAAGCCTGCATAGTCAGCATCTGCAAAACCAATCAAATTAAGTGAGTCACCTGTTGGGTAGAAGAGGACCAGGTCCTGAGTTCCCTTCAGGTATCTCAGTATTCGTTTAGCAGCCTTTAAATGACTCCTTTGGTGCAGCTTGAAACCTTGCGCACATTCCTACACTAAAAACTATGTCTGGCCTGCTTGCAGTGAGATACAAAAGTGACCCAATGATTCCCGTGTACATAGTCTGATATATCCAAGTCAAGTTTCACACTTGTGCTCATGGGAGTGTCAAGAACTTTTGCCTCAATCAGATTGAACTTTTGAAACAGTTCCTTGATGTATTTCTCTTGACATATAAAGGTACCCTGAACGGACTGTTTGATTTGCAATTCTAAGAAGAAGGTAAGTTCTCCCATTATGCTCATTTCAAACTCACTGCTCATCAGATCAGCAAATTCTTTGCACAGTAAATATGTAGTGGCTCCGAAAATGATATCATCCACATAAACCTGCACAATCAACAACTCTTTACCTCTGGATTTCAAGAAAAAAGTGTTATCAATTTTACCTCTTTTGAACCCATTTGCAAGAAGGAATTTTGACAGGCGTTCATACCAAGCTTTGGGGGTTTGTTTCAACCCATAAGAGCCTTGTCTAATTTCAGCACATGATTTGACAATTTTGTATCTTCAAAGCCTGGGGGCTGTTTGACATACATTTCTTCCTTGAGATTCACATTCAAGAAGGCACTCTTGACATCCATTTGAAAGAGCTTAAATTTCATATGAGCAGCAAATGCAATCAAGATTTTGATGGCTTCCATTCTGGCTACAGGAGCAAAGGTCTCATCATAGTCAATCATTTTCTCTTGATTGTGCCCCTGCACTACAAGCCTTGACTTATTTCTAGTAATTGTTTCGTGCTCATCAAGCTTGTTTCTGAAGACCCACCTTGTCCCAATGACATTTTTGTTGAGGGGTCGGGGGACCAGGTACCACACTCTGCTCTTTCAAACTGATTGAGTTCCTCCTGCATAGATGTTATACAATCTGCATCCTGTAAAGCTTCCTTAATGCTCTTTGGTTTAATAGATGACATAAAGGCTGAATAAGCAACTAGATTTCTTGTCCTGGATCTTGTTTGAATTCCAGAGTCAAGTGGGGAGATCAGATTGTCCAATGGATGTGAGGATTGATGTTTCCATACTGACTTTGTGACTGACTCTACTTCAATTTCAGTATCAGATTCAGCATCATCATTTTCATGATTTTATGGTGGAACCTCCTGAGTAGAATCAGAGGGACCAGGTACTTCTGTGATATCTGAAGCTATTTCCTTTGTGACTTGTTTGTTTCCAAGGTTTAGGCCATCCCCGTCTTCCCTTTCCTTGATCAACTCTTCAATCTCATTGTCTCATTTGTGATCATCACTTTTCTCAGATTCATCAAATGTCACATGAATGCTCTCTTCAACACAAAAAGTTCTTTTTGTTAAACACTCTGAATGTTTTGCTAGTGGAAGAGTATCCCACAAACACACCTTCATCACTCTTGGCATCAAACTTACCTATATCATCATTTCCATTATTAAGTACAAAATATTTGCACCCAAATGGCTTAAGGTAGGCAATTGAAAGCTTTTTGTTGTTTAGCAATTCATAAGGTGTCTTCTTTATAATAGACCTTATAAGGCACCTATTAGTAACATAGCATGATGTGTTGACTGCTTCTTCCCAGAAGTTCATAACCAACCCTGAGTCAATCAGCATAGTTCTTGCAATATCCACAAGAGTCCGGTTCTTTCTCTCAACCACTCTATTTTGTTGAGGAGTTCTTGGTGCAGAAAAGTTGTGATTGATCCCATTTTCAGCACAAAAGCTTTCAATTTGAGATTTCTCAAACTTTGTCCCATGGTCAAACCTGATACTAGCAATCTTGCAGTTGACCTTTAGTTGAATTGCTTTGGCAAAAGTAATCAGAATTCCAGCAGTTTCATCCTTTTTCCGCAGAAACATATTCCATGTGTACCTGGAGAAATCATCAACAATCACAAGAATATATTTTTTACCTCTTCTGCTTTGAATTCTAACAGGTCCAGATAGATTCATGTGAAGAAGTTCCAAGGGTCTGGTTGTGCTCACGCCCTTATTTGCCTTGAAAAAAGATCTTGTTTGTTTGCCTTTTGCACAGGCGTCACAAACCTTATCATTTGAGAACTTCAGCTTCGGTAGTTCGCGGACCAGGTCCCCTGCAACAAGCTTGTTAAGTAAAGAAGTACTTACATGACCCAGTCGTCTATGCCAAAAATTTGCATTATCAGTTTGAGCACTCCATGACAAGTTGTCTTCTTCAATAGAATCAAGATCAGCAACATACATATTCTCGATTCTTCTTGCATTCATCACAATTTTCTTAGTATCACAGTTTATAACCACACACCCTTCAGACATGAACTTGATTTCATTTCCTTTGTCGTAAATTTGAGACACACAAAAAAGATTAAACTTCAGATCATCCACATAGTGTACACTGTCTATGGAATGATCTGCAGTTCTTCCTATCTTGCCAATACCAAGAATAAGACTTTTCTTTCCACTGTCAAATGACACACCACCACCTTGGTGTGCTTCCAAAAAGAGAAAGTTTAGAGTATTTCCAGTCATATGCCTTGAGCATCCACTATCCATGTACCAGCACTGACTACTCCCTCTCTTCTGCACAAGAATCATTTATTAGACTTAGGAACCCACTTCAAACGGAGTTCCCAAAAGTTGTCAAAAGGTTTAATGAGAAACCTTCCTGTCCATGGGGGTAAAGTATTCTTGCTAAAATGGTAACCAGGACCAGGTACCCTTTTCTTTCTCTCAACAATTTTTCTTGACTTAAGAAACTTCTCCTGACTTTATTTTACTCTCATCAGCTTCTCACATTTCTCTTTTAGATGACCATTTTTACCACAATGGGTACACACTAGGTTGTCTGAGACCAACACATATTTACTATGTGGATTGTAATGAGGCTCTATCTGTCTACAACCTAACCCATTTCTGTTGTTGAACTGTTGACTTGCTAAGTTAGTAAGGATCTTAGAGGAGTCAGTCCACTTGAGAGAGTGGTTCAGTTCCTCTTTGATCTTACTTAAGTCCTTCATTAGTTGAGGGTTTCTTTCTAGGGAGACAACTAACTTAGACTTAGAGGCCTTAAGTTTCTCTTCTAGTTCAACCTCAAAATTACTGAGCTTTCGCTTCCCACCCTTAGAGGGGTTCCAGACCCTCAGTCTCAATGATACTTATCCTGACACTCATTTCAGATATTTGAGAATTAAGAGCTGAGTTTTCATCCTCACAGAGACTCAACATTTCATTTGTTGTCAGGTTTTTAAAGGTTAGTTCATCAACAGATTCAATCAATAGAGACGCAAGTTTTCTCAATCTATTAATAGGAAAAGTATCAAGATCCTTTTTTAGATCAAGAAGAGTTACCTCATTTATACCCTTTTCATCGTCAGAGTTTGCCATTAGAGAGAACATGAAGTTGTAGATTGTCGCATTATCTTCTACAGCCATCATTGAGACATCATCCAGACTGTCTATCTCTTCCTCAGACTAACTTGATGAGTTACCCCATACTGGCAAAGCTTTCTTCACCAGTTGATCAGCATGAGCTTTCCTCTTAGCATAGTCTGGGACCTGGTCCCATCTGCGAAGTCTGAAATCCTGAGTTTCCTGAATCTGACTGGGGCAATCCTCATAAAGTGACCAGGTTTGCCACATTTGTGACAATGATCATTTGCATTTGCAGTTCTGCTAGTCGAAGCTTTCTTTTGAAAGCCTTCATATTTTTTGATAATTTTTTGAAACCTTCTTGTGATATATGCCATTTCATCTTCCTCTTCAGTTACTTCACTTTGAGAAGCTTTCAAAGCGATGGATTTTTCTTTCTTTCCTTCCTTCATGGTCGTTTCCTGTTGCTTATTAAGTGCATAGGTTTAAAGATTGCCAATCAGTTCATCCATGGCGAGAGTCTTCAAATAGTTTGCTTAAGTTATAGCATTCATCTTGCTTTTTCAAGACTTGGGAAGCACTTTGAGAATCTTTCGAACCTGTTTGCTCAGAGGGATAGGTTCACCAAGACATCTCAGCTCGTTGGTTATATCAGTGAATCTTGAGTTCATCTCGAAGATGGTTTCACCTTCCTTCATACAAAAATTCTCATATTGAGTCGTAAGCATATCGACCTTCGACTCTTTCACTTGTGTAGTTCCCTCATGGGCAGTTTGAAGGCAATCCCATATTTCCTTGGTTGTCTCACAGGCCGAGATTCGGTTCTACTCGTCCGATCCGATTCCACATACTAGGATCTTCTTTGCCTTGTAATTCTTTTCTATCTTCTTCCTATCTGCCTCATTGTACTCTTTTCTGTTCTTGACAACTATTGTAGTGAGATCTCCATCTTTCACTTCCTTCGTAGGAATGTATGGTCCATCAAGAATCATGTCCCACAGCTCAGTGTCTTCAGCATTGATGTAGTCGTGCATGCGATTCTTCTACCATCCATAGTAGTGTCCATTAAAGCAAGGTGGCCTGGTGGATGACTGACCTTCTTCCAAATTCGGTGGAGCTGCAATTCCTTCAGGATCTTATCTTTTCTTGGTGTTAACCAACCTGAAAATTTAAGCTCTAATACCACTTGTTGGAATTTATGCGTCCACTAGTCTAGATGGGACCAGGTCCTCAACACAGTTACAGTAACAGAAAATAAACAAAGTACTGAAAGTAAAAATTACACAACAACTTTACGTGGAAACCTCCTTGCTCAAGGGAGTAAAACTAAGACCTGTCTCACAGGAATTTTCAAACTGCCTTTTACTAGTCTTCTCAAGCAAAAGTAAAATCAATTTACAAAATGAGATTAACCTACTAATCTCCATACTAAGCAATACCTCATATTACTTAGATGAGCCAAAGTAGATACAACACTGTCCACTATACTAATCCTAACAGATTAATATAGACTTTAAGTAAGACACTAAGTTACTCACAACTTAAGTTCTTACAATGATTCACACAAACTTGAAACGCTTCTAACAAGCAAAATGATTCCTACAATATAAGCACAATTACAAGCGAACAAAATAACAGATGGTACAAAAAGCACTTGAAGCAATCGATCAGGTCCTGTTGTTTTTTGAAGCTTGAAAAATCTCTATTTGAATGAATGAATTGTTTGTTGTTTGTGATATGGAATATATAGGACAAAAAGAATTATTATCCAACGTACAAACAACCTCATCGCTTTTGATTGGTGAAGTACACTGCGGCTTCACCAACTTTCGAACACAGACAGCTTTTACAGTTGTACACCTTTTGACACTGGACGAGCGTACTCTGCAGAGGACCAGGTCTCTGCACTTGTGAGGAGATCATCAAAATATCTAGAAGTGATAACACTTATCAGGTATACAACAATCCCTATATTGTTAATTATTTTGATGTTAAAGCATGGTGTGCTGTGTCACAAGCATATAATAGGAGGACGTTATTGGTTGAAATTTTCAAACAAGCTACAAATGATGAGATCAAAAATCAAAGAGGACGATGATGTAGCTGGTCTGTTGCTCAAGAGATACCTCATTGTATTAGATGATATTCGGGATGTCAAGGCATGGGGAGATATGGGAATATGTTTCCCTAAAGGTAAAGATTGAAGCAGAGTAATGGTCACAACACGAATTGAACAAGTGACTAGGCACCTCAGCACCACAGTGATCCTTATTATCTTATCTCCGAAGAGAGTTGTCCCCCGAATCTACTGGAAGAGTCCTTGTGGCGTGAGGCTGCAAATGACTTAAATTCTTTTGCTTTAGGAGAGCAGAGTATGAAGGTAATACAATCATCAAGTTATGACCATTTAGAAGATCACATAAAGCGTTACTTTCTTCACCTGGGATTGTTTCCAGAGGACCGTATTAAGATTCAAAAGGACGAACTGCTCAAGTTAAAACAGAGGACCATAAGTTATCTGGAATGTCTATCTTAGATTGTACACTACCTTATAAATTCAGGTAATATAATATAAAATAGAGAGAATATTTTTTAATCTTTAAAGTGTTTAGATAACTCAAAAAATATCAACAAAAGTTAAAAGTTAAAATTTAGTTACCAATTTATGACTTTTAACTTTTAACTTTTAATTATAAATGACTTAAACAAAAGTCAATCCAAACCCCCCTAAATTCCGTGAGAGGAATCTTTAGTTGAAATTGCAATTCAACTCCCCTCATATTAATAAATGATTCCACATTTTCTTTCTACATCAATATTAGTTGACGAGCGAGAGAGATTTTTTAGATTTTTTTTGTTGATTTTATTACATATGGATGGCTGAAGAGTTTGTACTGAATGTCGACAAGGAAAACATCGAGGAAACATCTAGAATTTGCTTGAATGATCTACTTAACAGAAGCCTCGTAATGGTTTCTCTTAGGGATTATGATGGTGACGTAATATGTTGCATACTTCATGATGTAGTGCATAAGTTTTGCTTGAAAAATAGATTACAGAAGAAAAGTTTATGCAGCTCACAGTGCCATACAATCCATATCAACATTCGTATTCCATGGAATCACGGTTAGGTGTTTATATTTATGATGATCTTGTTAAACAATTAGATCATTATGAATATCAGCTGGATAAAATTTCAATGCTCCAATCCAATCTGGAAACAAAGTGCTTTGGTGAATGTCCTAGGACTTTGGAGTTCATTGCTCATCCAAAATTCTACACATGGAACAGATCAAATCCATTTTCTTTACTTAAAAACTAAAACTTGTTCGGATATTGAAATTTATGGAGGTATGCCTTCCAAGTTTTTGGGCTAGTGAAGTACAATTGCTAACTCACTTGAGGTACCTTGAGATTAATGTCAAAGAATTTGATTTCAAGTGGATATCTCATCTGCTCGATCTTTAAACTCTTATCATTCATTCACCTAATACTCTAAGGACATTGCCCTGGGACTATCTGGAAAATGACAAAGCTAAGGCTTGTAGAGATATATGAATTGTCCTTTATCCAATGGGAAGACAGTGATCGTGCAATTTTTGAAAAAGCTCCAACAACTATACTAGAGAACTTGAAGATATTCCGTACTTATCATATATCTGTAGATAATACGACTCCAAGGTTCTGGTGGAGGTTTCCAATTTATTGAAGAAATCAGCTTTCGTGTTGATGAGTTACCTAGTTGTCCTTTGTTTCTGTTAAAATATATGCGTCCACTATCGGTCAACTGACCAGGTCCCTTGACACGACAAGAACAGTGAAGAAGAGTAAACAATAATGAGAACACGACACAATACGTGGAAACCTCTTTGCTCAAGGGAGTAAAACCACGACCTGTCACACAGGATTTTCAACTGTTTCCACTAATCTCTTCAAGCAAAAGTTAAACTCAGTTACAACCAAAGTGAGAAGAAGTTATTAATCTCACAACTAAGTAATACCTCTATTACTTAACGAGCCTAAGCAGATACAACACTGCCCACTAAGCTATCATCCCTTAATAACTTAGACTTTGCTAAGCGGATACCACACCGCCCATTAAATCAACTAGCTTCTAGATGACTTAGAATTTGACTAAGCAGCAAACAATTTTACCCACTAAATCAGTTAGCCTTAACTGATTTAGACTTTTATGAACGAACACAAGATTTGAATCCTTTTATAGACTAGGAACAGATTTACAATATACGCACAAAAGTATAACTCCTAAGACACACTTTGATGTCTGCAGCTTGATCAGGTCTTTGTTGTGCTTGTTGGAGAATACTTCACCAAAGTGGTCTTTGCTTGTATACTTGAGAAGTTTCAAGATGCAAAAACTGACAAAACTCAAACTCAACAAAGGCTCTTCATCACTCTATCATGTCCTTTTTGTTGAGCATAAGTATTGTTCTTCCTTGAAGATGGCCTTCTTTTCAAGCTTATGAATTTTTAGAGAAAATCCAAGTTTTATTTGCCAAATCTTGAGTATGTGTTGAGGGAGAAAAGACTATATCAAAATGAACACAAACTCTTGGGACAAGGGGTTTGGTTGAGAGCCTGTTGTTCTCAAAGGATGTCCACCAACCACATCAGAGTTGGCAGCCTTTTGACAACTTTATTTTCGTCTTTTTCATGTACGCACACTTTCCGAGACCAGGTCCCTTACTGCATTTTTTATGCTTGAGTTCTTGACAAAGACTTGCTTGCTCTCTCTCTTTGAATGAATGAATGAATCTCTTTGTTGTTTGTCATTTTAATTATATCAACCAAAAAGAACTATTGACCACTGGACAAACAACCTCATTTGTTTCTATTAGTGAAGTACCCTGACGACTTCACCAATCCGCTGGCAGGACTGCTTTACAGTTGTACACCATTATACATCTGATGGAGAGAGCTCTGCCAGGGATCGGATCCCTGTATTTGTGAGCCACTGAAACAAACAATCTCATCCGCTTTTCTTATTGGTGCAGTACACTACACTTTCCACCTACTACCTGGCATGACAACTTTACAGTTGTACCTCATGATGAATCTGGACGAGAGCACACTGCCAGGGACCGGGTCCCTGTATTTGTGAGGATCATCAAAACACTAGAATATAACATTTCCCCCCTTTTTGATGAAGACACACAAATATTTCTCATGTTGAGTTTATTCATTCATTTCCCCTTTCATCAGTCCCAATACCAGAAGATCATTTCCTGGATCTGGTCCCTTAGTAGAACCAAAGTTTGTTAAATCATCAAAACTTAACATCGGCTCCAAAGTAACAGTTTCCCATAGTGGAAGTTCATACTCGGCTTCAAACTCTTAGTCTGGTGATAAGCTATAAGGAATTCTGGGATTCAGTTGGTTGGGAGAGCTACTTTGTCTTACCTTCAAATATTAGGTGCTTGTACCTTGGAGGTTGTTTCTTGACGGAAGGAATGGTTTCAAATATTGCAAGATTGAAGAAGCTTGAGACTCTCACAATAAAGGGTGGATTTCCTGTGAAAAAATCAGAGAACCATTACTGGGACGTCACAAATGTCGAGTTTCCTTCACTCAAATACTTGATATTAGAGAGTGTGAAGATGAATGAATGGGAAGCATCTGGCGAATCCTTTCTCGTGCTTGAGAAGCTATATCTACTATCTTGTTTCTACTTGCTGATAATCCAACACTGCAACAAATTAGATTGCATCGCTGCAATGACTTTCTTGTGGATTCAACTATGAATATTAAAAGAGAAATAGAAGATAACACTGGTTGTGACAATTTCCAACTCGATATATTGCACAACCCCTAAAGTAGGTTCAACACCTCTTTAATGTCCTCCATCTAAAGGAGATATTCGGATTTGTGGATGGCTAATTCATTCTGTATGGCTTTTTAGTTTTGTAATTTGCTGTAATGGTTTTTGAAACTTCTATTTTGTCATGGCTCAATGTATGTATTGGAAAACTTATATGCATAGCGGAAGCATACCAGAATCATACAACTTACATGAATAACATACAACACATAGTTTATGCTAGAACAAGTACAATCATGTTAGAGCACATACACTTTCTGAAATTTAATTCAAAAATTACCTCTTGAAGCGTGAACAGATACCTTCAAGTGAATCTACAAGCTAGTCGACAAGATAGAACCTTCAAGTAAATTCATAAGTTAGTCCACAAACTGGACCACAGTTCTGCAGTCTTCTACAGTGAGCTCAAGTTCACTTCCGAACTCTCTCAATACTTGGGTGGGCAAGTATTTTATCAAAAAATTTATCTACTTCAAGGGTTAGAAGAATCCCTATTTATAGAGATTTCTTCCTAGTCCAAAGAAAAGGAATACCATGTCTTTCCTTAGAATAGAAAGACATGTGCATCTCCCTTTCCTTAGAAAAGAAAAAGTCATGTCCTTCTCCCTTTCCTTAGAATAGAAAAAGTGATATACTTCTCCCTTGCCTTAGAACATAGAAAGATACATACTTCTCCCTTTCCTTAGAATAGAGAAAGACACATACTTCTCCTTTTTCCCTTTAGAATAAATTCTGAGTTCTAGCTAAATATGAGCATGGTAGGGACCACAGAATTAATTACCGAGGCTTCCTATTATGAAAATAATTCTAAATAATTAATTTGAACTATTCTTACCATAATAAATTACAAATCATTTCACTAGAAATTCGTAATTGCACTCCTCTATTTATATTTCGAAATTTCCCATTAAACACATATGTAATTCCCCATGATAAGATTACAGATACTAATCAATAAATTAAATTACTGACGAACTTAGTTCAATGATCAATTTCCTTTAGAGCATTGCTTAACTTATTTCATGTGCCGGATTCATAAATCCACTTGCAAGATTTGACACGATGAAAACTTTTAAACTTCTCAAAAAGGCATATCATCAATCTCTATATCGAGACATTGATTCCGTCAACTAACTTATTATTTCACCATTATATATTATCACCATCCAATCTACTAGGAATATTGACCCATCTTAGAATCTCACCTTTTAATAAATCAAAACGATGATTAGCATTTACAGATCATAATAGTTATATCAGAATTAAGAATATAACTACATTTAATAGTTTAGAGAATATGCTTTTGTCAGTCAGTCTAAAGCAACTATCTCTACTCGATCCCGTTCAATACATACAAAATGCACTAGCACAAGAATTTGAAACTATATCATTCCCATAATCAAGATAAACTACATATAATCTTGTGCTACAATTGTACCGATGGCATGTCCCATCTTAGATTGTGAACAAAAAAACTTTATACTTATAAGAATCAATGATTTAATCATATGTGTATAAGCTTAAACTCTATACACCAAATCATCTACTATATAAGTAAACGGACACCATAAACGAATATATGATCTATTAAAATGAATAAATAATTATTCTATAATAAATATTATATCTAAACACGTGGTTAATAGTATATATTCCAACAATCTCCCACTTAGACTTTTAACCATCACGATTGTTATAATGTACTATATCTAAATGCATGGTTAATAGTATATACCCTAACAATCTCCCACTAAGATATTTAATCTTAAAAATTGTTAGAATACTATTTCTAAACACATGATTTATAGTATATACCCTAACAGTATGTGTCTCAACTTTATTGCTTGCTTCATTTTATTTAAGTATGTTGAGATGAAGAGAGTACTAAATAAGTTTAAGGTTACCTTTTAAATTTTGGTTTTAGTCCACCTATTTTATTGAGCTGACTCTGTTAGTACTATGACAAGATCGGAATAAAGGGAATCAGCTCTAAGGGACGAAGCGGGCTGGGATAGGGAGACTGCACCAATTTTGTCTTAACTTTTTTTCCAATTTTGCTATGATTTCTCACATTCGTTGTCAACGCTAAGATAGGATCTCATTATACTTTTTGTCGTCTTCATCATACTTTGTATATATGTTAACAAAATCTACTAACTAAAGTATATACAATGGATTTGAAATTCAGTAATTGAATGAACTGCGGTAGAATATCAACCTCCAACTCACAAAATTCAAATCTTGAATCTGCCTCTAGAAATATCCCTCATAATTTGCTCCTAGACATGTCTTGTTCCAAACAGTAGTTTATAGTATGTCATAACAAACACGTTTTCAATTAATTTGTTAGGTCCTCTGTTTCTCTTTTAGTAGTATAAAAAAAATTACTACAAATGCACTTTAACATTGAATTTTGAGCTTGAATATTAAATCAGCTCAAAACCAATGTATCTTTTTTTATTTCTCTCTTTAAACTAAGAAACAAATCATGTTAGATCACTATTTAATTGTGGATTCTTTCCCCTCTTCCATTTCAAAGTTAGTTAAAAACCAAACCATCTAGCTCCTCCACGTACTCTCACAAGTCTATCCCAATGAAAGAAAACCAAATAACATCAAAAAAACAACAAACAATGATCATGAACAAGCTCATATTATCATGTATTTTCTTCATCTTTCTCTTGTACTTGATACTAAGAGCAAACTCCCCATCTTTCAAGCTAAAAAACTTAACAATAAACTCATGCAACAAGATTCCACCATCTCTAGCTGAATCATTTCTCCACTATGCCACTACCAATAGAACAATGCAACAAAAACACGACGAAATATCAATAACACTTAAGGTCCTTGAGAAGAAATCACCTTGCAATTTCCTAGTCTTTGGACTTGGATTTGATAGCTTAATGTGGAGTTCATTCAACCATAATGGACGAACCGTCTTCATCGAAGAAAATAAAGATTGGATCCACAAAATTACTAAAGAAGTACCTTCACTAGAAGCTTACCATTACACTTATGAAACTAGACTTGATCAAGCTCCTGAGCTTCTAAGTATTGGAAAAAGAGAAGATTCTTGCAAAAAAATCTTAGGTGATCCAAGAAATTCTAAGTGTCCACTTGCCCTAACAAATATGCCAAAAGAAGTGTATGAAATTGAATGGGATTTAATCATGATTGATGCACCAACAGGTTCATATTATGATTTACCAGGGAGGATGAAAGTGATATATACTGTTGGATTATTGGCTAGGAATAGAGAAAATGGAGAAACTGATGTGTTTGTGCATGATTGTAAAAGGTATGTTGAAGATAAATTCTCTAGGAATTTTCTTTGTGAGGGATATATTAGGGGACAAGTTAGAAATCTTAGGCACTTCACTATCCCAAGTTATAGAAGTGGTTTGATTAAGTCCTTTTGTCCTAAGTCCTAGTCTTGTCACATTGTTTTTTTTTTTTTAAGTACGTGTTCTGTAATCTTTCAATTATCATATAGTTTTACATTTACATGCAAGAGGATTTGTCCTTGTTGAAAGCCAAGAATATGTGTATTGAGTTTATTTTTCCTTTTGTTTGATCTATTCTTGAAAGATTTTGTGTGTATGTAAAGTTTTCTGGAATGAAAGTAATTCCCTTGTGGATTACAAATGGTTTGATGGAAAGACCAATATGATAGATATCGATACATTGAACATCGAATTCTTAGGAAATGAAAGTATTATTACTATTCCACCTTAAATAAATTAGAGACATATGAATAAATTAGGAGAATAATGAATATTTTATTATGCTATAAATTTCAATACATATGTAAGCAAGAAAAGAAATAAATGTATATGACATTAAATTGATGTACACTACATATTAGCAAGTAAATAAATCGAAGAATCTTAGTAAATCAATCGATTGATTATCTAAATTTCGAGATGTTTACAGTATGTGTTCGAAAAATTTGTGGTGTTTAATCGAAGAATCGTGAGGTTAGAGGACTGATTTTACAACTGTACAAAGTAAAGGCGTCAATTTGTATATATTAAGCTAAAACTGAAAATGACGAACACGACGCCGTTTGGTCTCGCCGAATTCTTCTCTCCTTATCTTCTTTTCATTCGTTGTCCTCCTCAGACTGCAATTTTTTTGAGCTTTGAAAATGGCGAAAGGGAAGAAAGAGCTGTTAGCGTCAGCACCATGGAGGGTAGACCAAGAACAAGATGAAAAATTCAAAGACGCAAGGCTTAAAGTTACAAGCCAACCAGGTAAAACATCCACTATGCACGTTCCTGGTAAAAAAACCGTGAATTCAAAAGACAATGAAGCAGATGATTCTCTTGAAATTGATCCTGAACTTCGTTACAGCTTCCAACGTAACTTCCAGGTCCCTCTCTCTACTTTCTCTTTCTATCTCTGTGTTTGTTGTTTGTAGATATGAGGGACGGAGTCAGGTAGGGCAGAGGGGTTTATCCGAATCTCCTTCGGGGGGGAATTACACTATTTATACATGATGAAACCCCGTTGGCTTAGCAGTGTGTTTACTTCTTCGTATTTTGAAGCCCCTTGGTGAAAATCCGGGTTCGGCAATTGGTGTACACATAAAGTCATAAACTTGTGTTGTTAGTATATGGAAATTGTTACTCCGCTATTGAGTTTGGGATAAGGAAGGATAGTTGGTTAGCGTAAAACTAGTAGTCCACAACTTGTGATAAATTCTCTGAATAATTGATATTACAAGATTGGATTTATATAGGCTATAGCTGAACCCACTATGTAGGTGATCAGCCAGTGTAACTTATATTACAGGCCTAAACTAATTAGGAATTGAGTAATATGGAATTGCTGACTGTATGTGGGTTGGTTTCGCTGTTTAAGTTGGATTCAAAAGGTTGCCGATTTCATTTGAGAGATTAAGAAGATTGTTGATTTCTTTTGATAGGTTATTGCATTCCAATTTTTGAGAATAGTACCTTCAAAGAATTGCTTTTGGCTATTTGCTAATGGAAGGGAAAAAATAGTTTTATCAACTTTTTTTTTTTTTTTGATAACCGAGAAATCCGTCTATGACCCGCCCTTTGGACCAATCACAGCCTTCTAAACTCGGTGGATAATGGGCCCTCCCCTCTACCCTTCTCCACTTAAATACCGGGCTTCGCTTTGCATGGTGTGGGGCTTGAACCTGCGACCTAAGCCACAAATCCTCCACCTTTTGCCACTTGAGCTAGGCCTTGGGGGCAAAATAGTTTTATCAACTTTATGTCAGAGAAATAGTGAATTGTTATGATATAACAGTGAAGATGAGTCAATGAGGATTTTCTCTAGGCAAAGTTGAACCGCAAACACATTGAGCATTATTCAATTGGGAAAAGCATTTGATGCAATTGGAATAATTTCAGGGTCTTCAACTCCTTCTATGTGACTCTATAAGAATGGATATGTTGCAATAGATATCTTTGGTCTGCCAAATAACAGAAAAAGAACAGGGGCGGGGGAACAGAAAATAGAATGATACTCCCATGTATGTGTTTTTCTGTTCATAGAGCTTTAATCTGCAAATAAAAGATCTTTAATAACTTTCAAACTTCAAAGAGAAGTGATGGGACTACTCTTCCAAAATCTGGGAGAGTGAGAAAACAAAGGTAACTATGCTCATAGATCATTGATGAATTTGTGGAACTAACAACAACAACAACAAACCCAGTGTGATCCCACAAGTGACGCAAAACCAACTAATGGTCCAAGGTATCCCAATGTTGGCACTTGGCGATGTAAGTTTCTATCATGAAGACCAATGTGGCACTTGACTTCAGTCACCAAGTGAAAAGATAGAGAGCTGAATGGGTTCCACATCCTAAAGTGGTCATATGTGTGAGACCAGCATGCCTCAAATAGTTCCACTTGTGAGGTGGATGTGGTCTAAACATATTAACATTTATTTTGGTGAAGTGTTTTGGTTCTCATAGAACATAGACGTTAATATAACAACTTACACCCATCAAACCATTTTTTTCTCGAGTCAGAAGTTGTGTTGCAGCAAAGTGGCTTTCAGTGTATTGCATGTGTCAGACAAGCAGTACATTTAGTAGATATATATTCGGGTAGATTTTAGAGAAGTTTTGTGCAGTGACGAAACCTGTATTTGTCGTGGTTTGATTGCAATTACATGCCCTTCCATATAAGTGGAGAGACAGTAAGTGAATTACAAAACTAGTATCCAGTCCATAGTTGAGCAATGGTTTTTTCTCCACTAAATTTTTTTTTCTTATTTTGTCCTCAATGTGAAGCATTTGATTTTAAATGAGCCTTAGAGGCACATCAAGAGTAAGACAAAAATTAATTGAAGCAACTTGAAGGTACATGAAAAATAAAACAGGAAAAGGAAACTATAAAAGTTCACAAGGAAGAAGCTAAGGACATCAATGACAATGGGCAGCTATTCCAGCCATACAAACCTATCCCTTCTCAATTCGATTAGCTCCAGCCACCTCTGTACTTCAGTACACCCTTACCTGCTTGCTCCTCCTTTTCTCTCCATTTGCTTTTTCAACCACCCTTGTGCTCTCCCTCCCACTCTTTTGAGCTCTTTTCCAATACGCTCTATTCCACTTGTCATATTTGTTACTTCCACTCTCCCCCATCACCTTAGTGGTTGTTGCATATGCCTTTCTCAAACTATCCTTGTTAGCATCAAGAATTTCACGTCATTGATAGTGCAGAAGTACTTGCTCAATGGGATGTCTTATGATCTTCCAGTGCTAAAATTCAGGGCTTGACTTGGATACTCACTTTGGTTTTAGGTTTTTGTCGTCTATCAATGAATGATATGTTGAAACATATCTTCTGTTTTTGCATGACAGCAATCCTAGATTAGCTCTAAGAGGTTTCAGATGGTTTCACTGTGCCAAGAATCCCTGTACTTGAAATTTTGGGCTTATTTTCGACCAAATACATAAATATTTGGAGTAATTGGATGATCTAAGCTGACAAAGGATGAAGCTCGAGGGATTTGGATTAAACAAAATAATAGATGTGTACTTGGAAGTTTGATTGAAGATTGGACTGAAGGAACTGTGGCATATAGATGGGGAATTTGTTAGAGAGATCAAAGGAATTGTTGGGGAAGATAGCTAATTTTATAAATGTAAAATCAATCTGATAAATATTTGGATTGACAATGCTAAACCTGACAATATGTAGAGGAACTATAGATGACAAAATACCTTCATCTGAACCTTTTCTATGATTGATTATTAATCTGTTTGTTCAATCCTTTTACACCGTTAGAAAACCAAATGCAATCTAAATCTAAAGTTAAAGCTGTGTATCTGATAGACTGATACTAGTACCTGATAAAGGAAATTTTAGGAAATTAAGTGGATGCTCTTTTTGATAGTGGATGACACCCTTCAATATCAGTATCTGCTATACTTTTAAAAGCTATGGAGCCTTTGATATCTCTTGATTTATTAGAAAATAACAGTATCATTCTTTCATCTCTTTGCAGTTTCTTCAACGTGTCTTCAGCATTGACACAGTTGTTAAACCTCTGCCTCCTACAATGGCATACAATGTTTCCCGTAACTTGACCTTCTTTACGAGTATCTTTACGCAATTCTTTGGTAAGCCTATTTGTCTGTTGCATATTACAATTTGCTTTCAAGGAAAAAGGTCCTTTTTGTAGTGTTCCCTTGGGAGCTACTTTTTAGCTAGTTTGGTTATTTTCGTCATTTTGCTGAAATGTTTGTTCTTCTTATGAAGACCCCTTTTCAATTTGCTTCTTTTGGAGTATCTGTCCTTACGTCTTTTTGTTTGGAGGTGGGGGATCATTTGGAGTTCTTTTTTCAAATAAAAGCTTGCTGAGAGGTTTATAACTTGGAGTTCTAGGTGTTAGGGTGGACATTTTACTTTAGTTAATATTTGTTAAGTTGTATGTGCAAGTTGCAAATGCAAAGGTGGGAATGAAGTCACGACTAGCAGAGTCTTATGCGGTATGGCTAAAAGATGAAAAGGAGAAAGATTTTCTTTTGTTTCCCCTTAGTTTTTTTAGATCTTAATTCTTTCCTTATGGGTATAGTACAGGGAAAGCAAATGAAGTATAAAGCAGATATGTTTTTTTTTTGAGATAACTAAAGCAGATATGTTTTTCCCCTTCTAAAACCTTTTGATCATTTTTGTTTCCTTCCCTTCTTCTTTCTTTTTTTTTCGCGCTGTAATCTAATATTTTCATTTTGGCAGATCCTGAAGGAATAGCAAATGCACAAAAATCTCTCGGCTTAGGACAGGAAGAAAAAGTTCGTAAGGTCCGTTAAAGGACTCATTTAATCTCTGCAGGAGGAATGTTGAGTTCTCTTTTTCCTTTGCTGTACCTCTGATATTCTGGATATGCTGGGCAATTTTGTACTCTATATACATTTGCTGATAAATGACAAGTAATCTTTAAACTCTTCAGTTTACCAACATAAGCACCAGTAACTCCTATTTAGATAGATCCCCATGCTACTTGCCCTGTTTACTTTCATCCACATCGCTACACACTTCATCTAATTTTAGCAAAAAACATGTTAGATCTCTTCTGAATGGTATTTTTGTGATCCTTGTCGAAATCTTTTCATCAGTCCGGTAAGACGTAGCTGGGTAACAAGTATTTCTACTAGATTTTGAATCATGAATCTGTTTCTAGTTACAAGCATACATTCTTGAAAACTTTAACAAAGGAGTTGTAGGTGCAGTTGTCCTCTGCATCCAAAAACTTGAAAATCCTAGATTTCCCTTGTCTAATAGTTTCTGAAGGGAAGTCTTAGAGCAATTGTAAAGTTGTTTTCGTGTAACTAATAGGTTATGGTTTCGAGCCATAAGAGATGTTTGCGTGAGAATAGGTCCCTTCCACCAAGGGTGTGACCCTTCTCAGACCTTGTCTAAACGCGTGATGTTTCGTGTGTTCGGTTTCCTTTCCTTCGTCTAATAGTTCTTCACATCTATGGTAGAATTGGGATGGATGTTACAATTTTAAGGTATCATACCTTAGAAATTAAGAATCGTTCTCGTGATTAATTATACCAACTGGCAGATAAGTACGAGGCAGTGGGTGTGAGCACACTCATAATCTTCAACATGAACTTAATTAATAATTATTTCAATTATTAAATAACTATATAGTTAATAAGTTCCCACCTACTGTTAAAAAATAATAATGGGTGCAACGAGACTCCGCACTCTGCATTCATTAATTCGAAACCACAACCTCCTCCGTCTAATGGTTATCCTAATAAGTTCTCCCTCCATCTCAAATTCTCTATCGTGTTTCTCTACTATACTCCTCGTAAAAAAATATTAATTAAAAGAGAGTTTTGATTATTTTGTCCCTATTTATTTCTTAAGATATATTCCAGTGTTTGTATTAGAAATTATGACAGATAATTTGAGGAGAGAGTATCTCTCTGCCTACACTCAAGTTCTTCTAATAACCTTTTCTATCAATACCATTAATACTTGCTATCATTTTATATGTTTGAAGCAAATTAATGTGAGAATGTTTTAAAGAATGATAAAATTGTAGATTGTCACAAATTCCTAATATATCAGTAACTGCCTCCACAAGAACAAGACAATACATTCTTAACTAAATATAGAAAAATACCCACAAAGACATACTAAAACAGAAAAAGAAAGCTCAGTTCACTACACAGAGATGGTAATTAGTTAAAGAAATTCAATTTCCTTCCATAACATCAAAGTCAAAAAGTGGCAAGTTGCTGAATATTCATTGGATAAACAACATCAGGTCCACCACTAAAAGCTTTCCTTCCAAACAAGATGTTAACTGCCTCAGTTGGATGAAATGCATCCCAAAATATGTATTGTTCCCTGTTAGAACATGGTGTTTGGAATGGTAAACATGTTATTTGCCCTCTATTTCTCCCTACCCCACAGCATCCAAGATTTACTTCACTAAATCCTGTTACAAAAGTTGAAAAGACAAGTTTAGTTAGCTAATATACATGAAGCTATTTTATGTATGGATGAATAATATATTGACTTACCATATTGTCTGGAATTAGCAAGTAGATCTTGGAACATATTCCTGATGTCAATGTAAGAAAATCTGAAGCCAGGGAGATTGGAATTTAGGCTGGTAAGCATTGATCTAACATTGTTATGGAATGGAAGAACAAGTTGATTCACTTGCTCTGAACATGCACCATTTTGACTTTGAGCAAGAATACTTGGAATACACCCCATTAGTCCTACTCCACCAATCACAAATTTTCTTGCTCCAAGATTGTATAATCTCTGCAATTTTCATGAATTCAATTAGGGGAAAAAAAGAGAAGGGAAAACATTGGTTAGTAAATTAAAGGAATAACTACTAGTTTATGTTTTTGGTACAAAGGAAAATGTTTACTTATTTTCTCATATTTGGTAAGTAAGCAAAAAATATTGTCGCAAAATCATTTATGCAATCTAGTAATTACTATGGGGGTGGGGTAGGGTAGGACGGTCAAGGTGCGGTGGGTGGGGTTGGGAAGAAGACAATTAACTTGAAAAGTCACTTCCCTGTTCTCTCTAGAAAATTCATTTTCCTGATTTTTAAGAAACTTATTTTATTAGAGTTTAGAACATTTTGATCAACCAAACATACAAAAATCAAAAATATTTTCCTCCGTACTTTAACACAAATGAAGATGGAATATTACTCTACGGAAGAAAAAGAAAAAAAAAAGGACAAATGATTTTCCATAAATTAGTACTCTACTATAAGAAAATATGGAAAGCAAACTAATTTTGTAAAATTACAAGAAAAGAAAATATGAGATAACAAAAAGAGAAACTTACTATAAGCTGTTGATTATACTGTTGAGTCAAGAGAGTAGCATATTCTTGAGGATTATATTGATTTTTTGTATTATAATTAGGCATAAGGTAATTGTTAAGGTAGTCATTGCTTCCCATTCCAACAAAGAAAATAGATTTTGCTAGTGCCTCTTCCACATCTCCTGCTCCATTGTTTCTTAATTGGTTCAGTGTGCTCTCAAAATTTGTGATTTGCTGATTGAATGGAATGCGCCCTACCTGTATAAAATTCATAATAATGAATATATATATCTATACCATTAATTACTACATGCAAGATTCTACTAATTAATAAAAAAGTAAAAATGTAAAAGTACTTGGGTAGGTGGTAGGTAGGTGTAGTGCATTTAAGTTTATTTATTTGTTCATGGATTTATTGTTGCTATATTTGAAGTAACATTTATTAGGTTGTACTTGTGAGTTAGATGCATCCTAATTCCCTAAGGTTACCTACCAGGATTCAAGTGATTTTGATAGAATTCCTCCATTTTTAATTAGAGGTCTTGAGCTCAGAATGGAAAAAAATCTAATAAAGAGAGTTTCTTCCCTTAAGTAGGTCATATGCATCACAAATCCAAATTAATCGAAGCACCAATATAAATGGGACACCAAAAAAATCTAGATTTGTAGGCCGTATGGTCTCTCTTTTTTCCTTTCATTCAAATGCTACTTATTTGAGTCGAGGGTTTATCAAAAACAGTTTTCTTAACATCACAAGATAGGGGTAAAACACTAAGACTTCATACAGTCTGACCTTTTCAGACCCCACTTGTGAAATTATACTGAATACGTTATTATTGTTATTATTGTCCTGGTCGTCATCGAAATGCCTACTTACTTTTTTTAATATAACTCATTTAACTTTTATACACTACTCTAATTACACTAATTACATGTCACTGAAAAAGATCACTATAGGCAATTTACCGTTATAAGTAAAACTAATAACCTAAAAAATATGGTTAAAAAAAACTTACTACAACAGGATAAATTACATCAATAGGGTACAAAAAATACAATAATACTACTAGGTACAAGTTTAATCATTTTTTTTCTAATTTTTGCTTTGAGGTTGAGGTGATTTTTGCCACAAAATAAATAAATAAAGAGTACTTACAAAATTTCTGCCAGTATTATCAAGAATGCCAGCAGCAGCAGAGGCATAATTGATTCCAAATCTCATTTGGTTTCCAGAAGCCTGTGAGTATGGTGGAGTCAAAGGTAGTCCAAGTAATTCAGCTGCATGTACAATGCCATGTGTTAATATTTATTTTTACACTAATTTCTATACATTCACTTATATACATAATAATCAACATGCATGCTACCATCAAGAATTATGGTAAAATAGATAGGAATTCGCGGCTTTTAACTAAAGGTTTTGAGTTCGAGCAATATGTACCAATAACATCAACCATGGTGAGACCATTGGAGAAACGACCAGTAGGGCCACCATTAAAATCAATTCCATAAGGAAAATAGTTAGCCTTAGCTAAAGAAGCTAAGTTATTGTTATTGCCATTGTCTATCAATGAGTCTCCAAAAATAAACATGGCAGGCACCAATGCACTTCTTGTTCCACTTCCTTCTTCTTGACATAATATTACACTATTATGATTATTCACTAGCAATACAAACAACAAAAAACACAAAGGAAATAGCCTAAAATTATAAGCCATTTTTTATTTTTGTTGGTAAAATGGATTTTCTAGTATGAGAAATGTAAGTTGAAATTGTTATGAGAAGGTTTAATATAGAGGTGGGGGGAAATAAATATGCGGTAGTTAGAGAGGAGTAAATGAATTCACCTGTATGTTGCTTTATGCAGGAAATGAGTAATAATTGATGAGTGAGTATATAACTATAAGAATTGATATTGAGAATATATTTTATTAATTTCTATGTCATAATTTTGTATGCTAAGTGCTACTCACTCTACAACAATAATTAATCATCATCTAAAATAATGTATATTTACTACTATTATGCTTAGTCATTTCATTTCTATTATTTGCTATCATTAATAATTTGTTCATCTATACCTATTTGGAAGGTTATCATACTTTTCTCCTGGGTTAACTTCATGAGTCTACTGTATTAACATATTATCCCTGAGTTTTAATTTATTTGTTTGGTTTTGATTTGACACACAATTTAAAACAGATATTACCCCCTAAAGATAGAATGTATCAAAAAATCTTTTAATATTATGATTTTAAAAATAAAAATTAAAAGAGTTATCAAAAAATAAAGAAATATTCTTTTACAAACGAATTTGAAAAAAAAATTGAAATGAAAAGAGTACTTTTTATTCTCCATTGATATTGTTTGTCTTTTAAATTTGTATAATTTTGAAAAGATATTAATAAATAATCTTAGTTATATGAGTATTTGTTCAAACCACTACTCCATACGCTAGTCTCATTTTCTTTACCCCATGTTGATTTGACATTTCTCCTAAGAAAATACTTTATTTTACATATAACTATTTTTTTCTTGATAAATGGACAAATAAAAACATTTTAATTTTAGTATAAGAACCATATAAAATAAAACGGAAGAAGTATTTATTTTACTTAATTAATACTTTACTAATTCCCTCCGTTTCTATTTACATGTCGTTCTTACTAGAATTAGTTATTCCTTAATATTTGTCATTTCTCAAAATTAATGCACAAAAAACATTACTCTTTCTATTTTACTCTTAAAAGTAATTAGCCTTGAAAATATGCATTTGACCTACATATATAAGAAAATAAAGTAATTAATCCACGTTCATTAGCCAAATTAATTCATGTTTATTAATTGAAAATTTGACTTCAAGAAAACACTAAATAAGGGAACAATGATAAACTTACGTAATTTTCTGAGGTAGGTAAAATCTTAAATGATGATAACTAAATAGAAACAAAGGGAATAGAATAGTAAGGATAAATGCTTCTCCTTATACTAAAACTAATCATATATTTCAAAACAAATTCAAAGTGACAAAGGACTATAGTAAATTTTAAATACAGGAGATATTATGTTTTCACCTAGAAACTCTAAAAAATAAACATTGAAAACAAAGAGAGAAGAGTCAAAACCCACACATAGGTTATGATGGGACGATTGAAATCTCGTCATTTTTAATCTAAAGTTTTAAATTTTTGTTGAAAACGTCGTCCCCGAAAATAAGCCAGATGGATAGAAGTAGTAATTAGCCATGCCAATGCCATGCAAAAATATGAGGTGTGAGTTAACAAATAATTGGTCCCTTTGGGCGGAGGGAGCATTGCGCGTTTTTACATTAATAATGATGCTTCCTTCATTTACTTATATAGTTCGCTGGCCGGTAACAATATAATGAAGTCTCACACTTCCCAAGAAAATATAAGAAACAAATGCATCTTTGGGAAGGTTTAATTTATGGCTAAGAAATAAATGCAAAAATATACACTTCCCTCCGTTCATCGTGAAAATCTGATCTTCGAATATTTTCATGTTATTAATTTATAGGACTTCCACCCATAGAACTTTAAATTTTTTCTAAGTAAATTGCATGTCCTAACATAAATTCAAATTTCAAAAATCATAACTTTAAAAATTTAATTTCAACTTTAAAATCTATAACTAAACGGGATAGTCTACTGTACTGTGCAGTGTAAGTCTGCAGAAAACTTGTTTTTCTGTGTTGGAGACAGTTAAGATGGTTTTTCTTTTAATTATTTTTCACCCGATGTATGGTACCCGCATTGAAGACCAACTAACTTCAAGTTATTGTCGGAAGATTTTATAGTAAGTGCTCCTTAACTAAGACAATTTTGTATCCAGTGACTCGAACCCGATACCTCTGGTTAAGGAATTAAGATGGTTGTTTAGCATTTACTACTCTGACCTTTGTCTGACTTGATGACACTTTTGTTATTACTACCTTCTTGAAAGCGTTAGGTGCACTGCAAGTATATATATAATATACTTTTCCTACTATTTGACATGCAAAAACGAGTCTTCTATGAGTTTCGAATTGTTTCAAGTTTTTTAATTTCTTCTATTAGTTCATATATTTCGTGTTGGATTCCTCCCAATCCAAAGATAAGTATTATCTGAATTGTAATTAGTAAATATATTCGTTTTCAGGTTGTATTTCTCAAATAAATTGCCCTTAGAGAAAATATACTTTTTAGTTCTCGACATAGAGAATTGACGGAATATAGTACTTTTGTTGACAGAGACTGTTATTCATTTGAAAAGTGAAACAATCCCTCATTTAACTTGTCAAATCTCCTTTCAATATCACAAAAAGATGTCATGATTTTGTGTTCATACATGTCAATTCCCCAATCAATGTGTAATTTGACATAGTACATAATAACGAATAATGCGCTTATTGCGAACTCACAAAAAAGAAGACCTAATACTCATAGCATAAACTCCTTTTGCTACCAGAGGGGTTTAGTAAAGACACTTACATGAGGCATCTGATTGAATAGACTTAAGTTCAAACAAAAAATATATATCAGAGATAAATATACATCGATTATGAAAATAGTGTTACACTAAACACCAAGTATTACTAGTCAGAACCAAGAAACAATCATACAGAATGTTAGTCCACTTTTACACGAAGATGACAACATGGCAAAAGAATGTTTAAGGCTTCCATAGCTTCATGGTGCAGTCTTCTCCATAGGTGGCAACAAGGTTTATATGGGGATGGTGAGTGATACCAATTACATCCTTTTCATGTACCTGCCATAATGCACAAACTAAAACTCAGCAACTTGACCTTTCATCCTGTTCCGAAAGCAAGAACAACAAAAAGCAAAAAGTCCCAGGATTCAAACCTACAACACTAAAAACCCACCTACAAATATAATGAATCTGTGACAAGGAATAACTACCATATTCGACATTCAACTTGACACTATGCAAGTGTATGCATAAGCAAGTGCATGTGAATGCATATATGTTTGTGTGTTGTTCAGGGGGGATGAATGGTACAAAATGCCAGTAAGGGAGGATTAAGAGTAACCAAAAGGAAATAGTATATGTAACATGAATGATGATTAAAGCAAGCATGATTTGGTAAAAAAATGAGTGGAATCGAGACCGGGGAGAGAAATAAACACAGAATGAATAAGCTGATCTTTCTATCATTTTATTTTATTTCACTAGCAGATTGGTTGGAGATGTATTTTATGAGAAGAAATACATGATTTTTCAAGGTATTTCCCCTAATTTTTCGTATAAATATTAGGTAAGAAACTGAAAACCAGGACAGATCATCAGTGAATCATGATTTTTGAAACAAAAACATTTAAGAAATCAATATCCTCCTGTACTCTGTTATTTTTCATCTTTTGACAAATACAAAAAACATTTAACTTAGCCTCGGCCGCATCCACTAATGTGAATATGTACGTCTGAGGTACATACACATATGTCCCAGCAATGATTGAGCGAGCAAACGAGAGACAAAGAAAGCAAGAAAGCCTTGTAACGATACCAAACTCAAATCGTTAACAGCAATGATTGAGTGACAAACGAGAGACAAAGAAAGCAAGAAAGTCTTGTAACGATACCAAACTCAAATCGTTAACTCTACAAGTAGGACTTGTAACCGTGACAACAAGTAATCAAACTTCATGTCAGAGTTGAAGCTTACCTTCATCAGATGCTCCAGTTTGTTTGATTGATAACTAAAGCAGTACAAGTTTCTGTTGAAATGCACAAACCACATGATCAGCATAAATGGGATAAATCCTTGCATTAAATATCAATATCATCCACTTAATGAAGTTCAAATAAGTGGCACTTTTAGTGATGGAAAAAAGACAGAAAATATTTGCCACTGTACAATCAGCAATGACAGTTCAAAAGTAGATACAAGAGAGCTGTAATAGTTTCAGAATAACTCGAAAAAATTAAAGTGAGTAACTACATTCAATCGTTAGAGACGAAGCAAGTCCTTGAAGTTTGTTAAATGTAAGAGGAGAGGAATCCTCAAGGATGAAATAAAATCAAAGTTCACCAAGGTTTCATCAAAGTCACTCAATCTCTCTCTTTTCCCTTTGAAATAAGAAATAATAGTACCAATCTTGAAACTCCAATGAAGCAAAAGGACATAAATTTCATATCATACCTGTCTTCACCTACACAGTAAATCCATTCTCCTTTTGGTGATAGACAAGCAGCCACAAAGTCTCCACCTTCTCTTTTACCAGATGAGAAACTTTTGACGACCTATATGACAATTGCACAGCATAAGTTCACTTGCCATTTGTGTTCTCTAAAATTTTGAAAGATTACAACCACTTCAGTTCATTATCCTTATGTTAACTTCTTTTAGAAAATAAATTTGACATTTCGATTTCTAACTGTTGCTAGTCAAAAATGCTTCCACTCCCCCACTTGTTCACTCCTCGCTTTGGCAAAGGGAAAAATCTCCCAAAACAAAAACCTAAAGAATGAGAAAGAAGAATGATCCACAAACAACAATGCTTACCTGTCCTTGAAGTGTCATCAGATAAATAGATGATGTCTTATTGCACACTATAATGTGATCAGTATTCTTAGGGAAAAGATGGACAGAATTCACAGATGCATCGCCACCCTGTAAGAGAAAGGAATTCAAACGAGTTCAAAAAACAAAATCGTGTAAAAGAAGGTATCCTGAGAAAAACTAACACATAATAAGTAATATAGTGGCAATATGCCCCAGGCAAGTTGAATACCCTTAAAGGAGGAGGTGGTCTAAATGTCTGCAAACACTCTGTAGTTTTGGCATCCCAGACCTGTTTTGAGGCAACTCAGACAAATTATGCACACAGAATAAAGCAGATAACCCCAATATAAATGGAAAAGAAAATAGCATGCTTCTCTCAACCATCACTTGAAACTTGAAAGACAATAATCTTACCTTCACTGAGCCGTCACTAGATGCGGTGATGACTCGAGATCCATCAAAGGTAAAGATGGCATCATTCACATAAGATGAATGTCCACGGAATTCTTTTAACAATTTACCTGACTTCAGGCCATGAATTCTACAACAAATGAAACAGAGATATCAGGCATGCTTCTCCCAACCAAGACCAACAGTAATTAATTAATAGCTATAACAGCGCATCTGAGGCAAAACCACTATGCCTAACAGCTACTGATGACATGCCATCGCAGTAAGAGGTCAAAGGAAAAAAACCTCGCTGTGCTGTCAAAGGATGTGCTTAAGATCTGAGTTCCATCTCGAGAGAAGACAAGACTGGTGACACCCTGAGAATGTGCACGTTCAAGGCGACGCAAGCACTGACCAGTCCTTATGCGCCAGACCTATAAAACACAGTAACATAAGAACAAGCCAAAATCAGATCTAACACGTTGACATCAGGAAAAAAAGCATAAGATAGAGACTAGAGGTGTTCTTTTTGGCTTGGCTAACAGCACAAGGAGCAATTTTATAAGGAAGAACGTTTATTATGGTGAGCACAAAGCAGCTGTTGTTCTGTACATGAGCAGAAGTATATATGTTCTTTTTAATTTTTTTGATGATCGTGGTGTCCGAACCAGCTTTCGCACACCTCGACTAATTCCATGGGATACCTGCCACCTCCCAGTATATATGTTCTACGCCTACACTACAGAAAAATCAAGAGCTCAAAGGGAGTTCCTACAAGCAACTATGATTCAAAATATGTTGCAACTTCTTTGTTCCCGAAACACCTGATGTTCCTTGCTTACTAGTTTACCCAAAGTACGCATGGATAGATAGAACACAATCGCTTACTGCTGTTTTCTCCTTCTCCTACCCATCATGCATCTCCAAGCTGTATTCAAGTCACAGGACATCACCAATTTACCTAGTAACAGACCCATACTTGGAAACTATGGAAAGATGCAGAAAAAGGTGATTTATATATCCTCATTCATTAAAGCACAAATAGCTTCTGGAGCCCGAGGACCCATTCTAACCGTTAAAAACTTGAGGAAGAGGGTGACTCACATCAGTTGGTGCCACATGTGCACACGGTCAGGGAAGATGTGAAACTTTTAATAATTCATCGCCAACTAGCGCAATGACTCTGGGGCATGATATGGACTATGGAATGCGTTTGATATTGCGTAGGTAATTTTGTTTCAGTTGGGCAAGAATGAAGAGGAGATAATGAGGAATTTAGCAATAAAAGGAGTCAAAAACTTTTGAAGAGTTTGTGAACTCCTTGGTACAGATAAGATGACCGTTGTTATTTCTTGTAAAGTTTTGGAGCACCTACAAGATTCCAGTTAGTATAGATTGATTGTTGGTTTTTTGGTAGTGAAACACAATCTTAATTATTCCCATATACCACTTATTTGTGGGGTTATTCAAAGATATATAAGTAAAACACATCATCAAAAAATAACATATTCAAATCTGGTATTAGTACTGGTACCAGATATACAGGAATATGCAACAGATACAATAAATTTGACGATTTGCACTTCATCTTCATCATTTTTTATTGATGAATTGTAATGTATTCCCTAAATTGCATAGCTTTCTCGACTTCTAATTGTAAGTTGTAACCATATTAATATTTAATATGACACTAATCCCGTACTATATACAAAACACCAAACCAACCCATAAAGACGTGATGAGCTTGTCAGAAGTCATTATGTTCTTATATATTTTAAAAAGCTTAAAAACAAAGTTCAAACATGACACTCTGCTAAGGGCTGTCAAATATTCTAACAATTACCATCTTTAACTAGCTAAAATAGAGTCATATGTATAGGCATATAAAGGATGTGCCATAAATTCGATAACTTGGACTCTCGCATTGATTCAGTAAATAAAGTTTCTGATTAAAGAGGCAACGCTAAGCAAAAATAACCATTATAATTTTGTTTCTTCTCTCTTTCAATTGATTATTGAATCCTTCTTCTCCAGCTCCAACAAATGTTAAAGATTTCTTTCTTTATAAGTAAATTATTAAGGATCTTTTTGAAGCTGTTTTCAATTAATTTTAACATATAAGGCAACACAATATGCTGCTTCATTTAAATGCTTCAGCATGTTACATCAAATTGCATTTGCACATAATACATATCTGAAGTGCAATCACAGCATAACAATGTTTAAACAAATTGCTCAAGATCTAAGTTGCTTGGACTCTCCAAATATGTTGCCGCACCCATGTTGGACCCTCCAAAAACTGTACCAGTTTTCAAGGATCTGATACGAACCCAATGACGTTTTTGAAGATTCCGAGCAACATAGCTCAAGACTACCTCAAGTGTCTCAGTTATCCCATTAGTCAAATTGGCAGGATGAAGATAATAAGACATCGAAAGGTTTTACTATATATCTGGAACATGTTCTTCTCACTTTAAGGAATTGTTTGGGTCATGCCTAATAATGTAAGAAAGCCTATGAGTGCTTATGTTCATGGAGAGTTGGAAAATCCATCAAGAAAGTCTGGAAAATGGCGCCTGCTTGAAAATTTGGGTGCATCTGGAATGACAGGAATTAGAAGATGTTTTGATAGTATCACAACTCCTAGCCATGTCGCAAAAACCTAGTGTTTATCTGGTTAAACAAAGGCACATGTAACTAGTCATGAACTTTCTTTCAGATTGTATCCTCTACGTGAGCAGACACATCTTTATATTGTAATCTATGATGTGCATCTACTTGATGCATTTCGAATGAAATTTTATACTACATCAAGACAAAAGGTTTTACTGTATAAACTATAAAGCTGAATAGAAATTAAACATTTACCTTTATTTTTCCATCTTGTGACCCAGACGCAAGCATCTCCGAGTCTCTGCTAAAATCAACACAAAGGACAGCATCATCATGCATCATAAAAGTTTCCTACATAAATATACAGCAAGTCAGAAAATACAAAAGATTCAACCACAAGCATGAACATCCAGAGTTCAAAAATAATTAAACACAAATTCAGATGCATCAGCTGCTGATTAGGAAATGAAAGAAGCAGGAATCCAGAACAATAGACAAAATCTCCCCCCCCCCAGACCAAAAAAAAGGAGGAAGAAAAACAAATGAGCCTATATTTATGAAATTCTAGATAACAAACAGCTTTGCATCCTTTTTGATAAAAACAACTTACTTTAGATTTAAACTACCTGCATATTGACATTTACAAAGGAATAATTGCTTAAGGCAATTCACAAGACAACTAGCAAACCTACAGCTGAAATATGCTGTATCTTCTATTCATTAATATATTTGGTAAATACAGTGTAGAAGTCACAGAACTGCAATTGCTCTCAGCAAAGATTTAGCACCAGTAGTAACATACAGAGATGAAACAACCAAAGAATTACACTTGAATTCCAAGAAAATAAATCCCCAAAAATAATCAGAAAGTTCAAAAGAAATAAATGTATAACTCACATCAGCCTGATATTGAAGATCCTTCTTCAGTTTTCCACTTATGTGATCCCAGACCTGGTGAGTAATGTAAAAATAAATTGGATCAACTCCATACCATCAATAAAGCATAAAAGAGAAGGAATAAAGGTCAAAGATAGCATGGGGAGAGACTTAGTTTAGCATACCTCAATAAATCCATCAACTGAGCATGAGACAAGAAATTGTCCATCCGGTGAGAACCTAGAACATTCTGGATGACTCTTCTTACCAAACTGCAGCACAAAATCCATTACTTAAATGAAATTATCATATTTAAATTTCCTATTCACCCCCCTTATTACTCCTGAAAGAGGAAAACGGACAAGGCTTGAAACAAAGAAAAAAAAACAGAGACTAGGAAAAATAGCTGGACAAACTTATCCAGTGAGAAGCCTATTAAAAGACACCAGTAAAAAGAAAAATGGAGAGATAAAACATCTATGAAGATGATAAACCAGCTGAGAGCAGTTTCAGCATGTGGGTATATTCATAATAGGAATAACAAAAAGTAAACTCCCCCTTCTGCTCTAACCTTTCCAAAGGATAAATGAGCATGAAAAACAAATATAAAAAAAATAAGATAAAACAGATATTCGAATAAATCTAGGTCACCGTGTTTTTGAATTTCAGACACTTCTGAAGCAAAATCCAAAGGTTGAAAGTTTGATTGTCTCAACAACATCTCTTTGATGAAGTTATAACAACCATAACATGCAACACAAATTTTAAACCTAACATGCAAATAAACAACACTTTAACGTAAACCAACAAACCTTAATAGTGTGGCCAAGTGTTGTCGGATACATATCCTCTTCATCTTGTTTCATAGCAGCTGTTCCTCGGAATAGATCGAACTGTGTTCCAGGTGGAAGTAAACCTGAAAAGTGTTGTCGGATACATGAGCATGAAAATCAATGTTTGTTTACTCTTCAACAAAGTGAAAATGCTCGGAAGTTTAATGTTAATTACTAACAAGTCAATTAAGAATCTAGAGGTGGGATTTCCAGCAGTGATGAAAATAATATATCTCACCTTGATGCTGTTGCCATTTCAAGGCTTGACCAATCAAAGCCATTAAGCGTGATGGTGGAACAACAGAAACCTCAGCAGAAAGCGCTGCATGCAGCCAAAGAAGATATATTATAATCTTAAGTGTGTTGTTAACCAAATTATGCATTAATAAGTACATATAATTGACAACGACACTCCAACCATTTCAATCCTGAAATATCATAAACTGCTCAGCCCTATTTAGTACTGTAGAATTAATGTACTTCTTAATGAATTACAAAGACGTGGAGGACCACTATAAGGCCACGTTATGCAGATAAGATAATACAGATCTCAGAATATAACATATTCAAAGATCACATAAATTAGAATAGAGACGGATCATAGGAGGAATTGCAGCAATGAGATGTTAATCTGGTGGGAATGTGGGATAAAGTAATAGGAACGATAGTAAGATGCAGCTTTTTATGTAGTGGTTCTTAGAACAAGTGATCAAATTAGGAAGTACGCCTTCCCTTTACTTGGCAGGAACCTTACAAAACTACTTCAAGGGATTTACTTCAAATCACATCTCAAGTGGTTGTACTTTTTTTTTCTGATGTAGTCACATCTCAGGTGGTCATTCAATACCTCTTGAAGAGTTTAACAGGCTAAACAGCTTTACATTCGTCTCGGCACCATGCATCTATGTCTATAATATCAAGACAGATTGCTAACATTTAATTGCTCTGAGTACTGAAACGAAACAGCTGTTCTCATAAAACTTGCTCCCGTGTTGCATGCAACATTTGCACGTATTGCAAATATCTTCATTCTAGATTTCTTTCAAAATTCAAACTAAATGTTTTATCAATCTAAGCAAAGTGGGATTTTGCCAACCTTGGGAAATTTGGGCACGCCTTTTCTCCTTGGTTGAGTCATTATAAGCCTGCACATATAACATTTGCAGGCAAGGTCAAAATCCACATTCAGTCAAACCTCAAGCCAAGGGTATCAAGACAATTTCAAGCAGTTAAGGATGCGGCAGACAGTTAAGAAAGACCAATTATTTTACACCATCAGAGATCTAACAATAGGTTGAGCACATGTAAGAAACAAGTATAATATTTTCTTCTTCTTTATTTATGAAGAACAAGAATACTTTTTTTTGAGATGGAAAAATAAAACAAGTATACTTGCACAGTTAATATTGCATTGTGAATAATACAAACAACAATCGCTGAGGGTGTTCAAATCTCAACTAGCGACATAAAGAAAAGACCACATAGCTTAATCATTTTTTAATAGAATGATTCTAACCTCATGAGGATCAAAGTAAGTCCGAACTAGTAGATGCTCGAGCCGCAAATATCTTTCTGGTTGCTCCTGTTTCATGACACCCATCACGTTGGTTTGCCTTAAAATAGCTCGGGCAGTATCCATCTCTCGAAGTTCAATCATTTCTAAGACAATCTATCAGATAAAGGAAAGAGTAAGGAGCAGAAAAGGTTGTTGAAAAGACAGCAAAAGGTGATCAAATACATCAGAGAAAACCAAGAAAGGAAAAAATATTTGCACTTCATTATTTTTCCATCAAGCTGAAATTCATCTGAATACAATACCAGATTGACAAAGAAGCACATTGAACTACATTTTGAAGTTCTACAGAGTGCATGTATGCAACAGTCAGTCACACGAAACTGAATTTTAAAGTTCTGCCCGGGTGCAAGTATGCAGCAATCACGAGAAACTGCAGTCCAGCCCGGTCCAAGCATGCAACAATCACGAGATATGAAATCAGCATGGCAGAGATACTTGGATGCAAAGTGGAACCCAACAACCACATACTTGGGGATTCCAATTGGGAGCCAAATACAAATGCAATACCATTTGCAATTGGTAAAAGAGATGCTTGAAAGGATATTGTATAGTTGGAAGAAGCAATATTTGTCATTTGGTTGTGTGTATGTTGGGGGGAGGGGGCAGGCACGTTAACAAATAGTGTACTAGACAGTTAGCCAATATATTGTGATGTCACTCTTTCCCCTTCAAGAAAAAGTGGAAAAGAGAATAGGTCGGCTGAGAAGAGATTTCCTATGGAGTGACCCTCTGGGGTGACCCAGTGGTTTGGGATTGGGACTTCCATGTTGGAGGTCTCAAGTTCGAAACCCCTTGCCAGGGAAAGCAAGGGGTTTGCCTTCTGGGTCGAGCTCGTCGCACCGGGCTTGCCTAGTGCGGGTTACCTCTCCTATGTGATTTGCGAGTTATTGTATAGGAGCGGGGGTTTTACCCTGTGCGCACCCAAAGGGTAGCGGCTGCGGGTTTCCCTTGTCATAAAAAAAAAAAAAGATTTCCTATGAAGTGGAAATAAGGAGAACAAGCTGTCATTATAAAATTAGTCATCACAGAAGAAATGACGTTTAGGCATCAACAAGCGTAGATTGCACAACAAGAGCCTTTTATTAGAATGGCTATGGAGGTAGGAGGTACAACTCAAAGAACAGCCCATTGTGGAAATACATTGTAATTGTTAGGCAAGGGAAGAAGGAAACTGATCCAGTATGCTCTCATGGAGTAGAAGTGTGGAAGAGTACTATAAATCTATGGGAGGATCATGTAAAAATATATGCTTGTCAGTGGGAAATAGAATGAAGAGGAGGTTCTGGCAAGACGCTTGGATTGGCCATATTCCACTAAAGAATGAATCCCCAGATCATTAAAATATGGTAGTTAATACTGATGTAACAGTGACACAACATTGATCACAAAGAAGATGGGAACTACATTTTAGAAGTTGTTAAATCTGGGAAGTCGAGAGGATTATTACTCTGTTGGGGAAGCTGGAGAAGATTTGAATTTTCCCAGCTGTAAAAGATACAGTTAGATAGAAACATCAAAATCATGGAAGTACATTGTTAAATCTGGGTACACATCAGAGCAAGAATCAAAGTACCACCATACAATGTCCTTGGAAGATAATACAGAGAGAGAAGCACCACCTAAAGTGGCCATATTTTGTTGGATTACCACGAAGCATGTTTGACACAAGCAAAACTGCAGAGTTGGGACATCGCAATGTGCTACTGCAATATGTCTGAAGAAAATTAGGAGGAGGTGAATCACTTCTTTATTCACAGCCAGGCAGCCAAGAAGTTGTGGTGCATGTGTTAGGATTCTTAGAGAAGGATCGAGTCACAGGACGATGAACAGGGAAATCAAATTCAACTGCCTTTGATTTTCCCTTGCTTTTGTTCGAATTCCTAGATCGACCTATTTTTGTATATGCATTCAGCTCATCAAAGGGAAGCTGAAACCTTAGAGTTCAATGGAAGAGAGAACTCCTATCTCTTGTTTCTGATTAAAATCTGCGTACTTCTTATTCCTCAAATCCTCCTTTAAATAGGAGTCTTCTTAAGAGTAATAGGAAGTCTTATGAAACTAGGAAACATAAATCCTATTCTAAACTAATAAGAAAACTACTAACAATATAATTAAATTCTTCTTATTCTAGAATAATAATAAACTACTAGCGTTATAATTAAATCAAGTTATTTGGCACTCTGTCGCACATATGTCTTGCCCACAAATGCGTCCACACAGCATGTTTCTCAGTATACACAATCTATTACTTCACTAACAAATACTATTAACTCTCACATCCAACATATTTAATACAACCCTCAAGAACATTGAATCCATAAAAAGAGCAAGTAAGAGGATAATAACCATACAAACACTATTTAAAAGAGGATAACATATTAAAGTTTAGGCATTAAGGTTTCTTTGAAAAATGAAGAGGTGCAGACCTGCTCATATAAATCCTCCAGTATCTTTCTAGGAAGCTTAAGTTGTGCAACTTGAGGAAGTACTGCATCCCATCTTCCACTATTAATATCAGCTATAAAGGTTTCAAGGCTATCCACAGTATTAAGAGAAACCTGGCACTCATTTTGCAATGTCTGGAATGATTGATGCAGAGAGTTCTCCTTGCAGAATTGAAGAACTATCTTAATGACACTACAAAAAAGAAAGATAACATTATCTCTCACATACAACAATAACAATAAGATACTCCTATGTTGTTCCCAATTGATATGTCTGCAAGGTAGTATCTTCAATAAGAGCAATGTCAAATGGTTTTCTTGAGAAAGAAAAATGGTCCTGACAACAAATAGCTCAACTAGCTAGAACTGCTATTTATACATGCATCAGTTCAGAAACAGCTTCTTTCCAGTAATGTGGACATAAATATGGGTTGGATAAATGCAAAGGGCATTGCAAGAAGTCTTCTTGTTATACATGGTGCCCCAGAACAAAAATTTGCTTAGCCTGATCAAGGGTGTGGCCTAATGGTCAATAAAGTGGGTTGAGAACCACGAGCTATCAGGTTCAATTCCTAGCAGGGGCATATTTATCAGGTGATTTCTTCTCATCTATCCCAGCCTTGTTGGATAGAGAGTTATTCGGTAGCAGATACCTATGCTGGTGGAAGGTGGCAGACTGGCAGGTGCCCCGTGGAATTAGTCGAGGTGCACACAAGTTGGCCAAACACCATGGTTATTTTCTTTAAAATGTCACACGTGCTGCAAGAACTCTTCTTTACTTAACTATACAAAAAGGTAAGGTAAAAGTTGCAGCCTTGATAGTGGTACCCCTCTATATTACTTTTCATAAGATATCAGTGTTTCTATACAACTCATCAACTACACCTCAACCACTAAGGATAACTATACATGAATCCTCCATATCCATTCTGCTCGTCTTCTCCTCTCTATTTTTTTCCTTTTTTTCATAATGATGGTGCCCCCAGCCAGTTGCAATGCTATTTATTTCTCATATAAGATCAAAGCAAAGGGTACTACAATTAAGGTTTCGATTTTCACCTTACTTTTGGTCAGAATAAGCAAATTATATAGTCATGAGGCACCATATACAACAAATAAGACTTCTTTATCACATTCCTCTCTTATATCAACAGATATCCTTGCTCATTTCAAATTCTGAAAATTCATGATATAATATTTCCACACATCCAAAAAAATAAAAAATCATTAGGCGAACATATATAGAGAGACAGAGAAGAAGCTTACTCTCGAGCTTCGATTTCGAGTGTAGAAGACATTTGTTAAGAGTGAGAGAGCTTAAAATCCCTAGCCAAGCCCTGCTTTTGAGAGTAAAATCACGAACAAAAATACATACACAGAGAGATGTAAGGGTTTTGTCTATGAACTGAAATTCACCAGAACCGTTGCGCAGTTCTCCAATTTTCTCATTCGTGGGCCTGTTAAGTGGGTTGGGCCTAGAAATGTTCTTTCAAGCCCAACCAATGTATTACACAAGGCTTTTACCTCGACTCGTAATTAACGGCCCAAGATTCTTTTTTTTTTTTGGTCAAACATTGTAAATCAAAGACTTTACGAATCACATTTTGACCTTAGTAATTTTGATGTTCAACGTGGTTTTGCGCCAATAGGTCATGCGCATGCCTGGTATTCATGAGAGCTCTAGAGACTAGGCCAAAGTCTCATAGGAGCAGCCATACTCCACTTCTCATAAATGTGAATTCATCAAGTGTATACTGCTTTAAATACACCATCCTTAATTAACGACTATGAAATTCATTAAGAGTTAATAATTCATCCCTCATTTTCAGTAGCAGGTCAAGCACTCTCAGTTAGTGCGCAGTGTTAATATTGACTTGTTATTACCCATATGAACCTACTTAATGGGATCTCTAATCACATAGGTTGAGTTACCATCTCTATTGACAATCATATTAGCCTTAAACCCAAAAAGAACTATGTTTGGTTAATTGGAAATATTTGGACTTCCAAATATTCATTTCATATAGCTTGGTTGTCTCTCCAGGCGATCAAAAAATAAAAAATTGTTAACATATTCAAGATAATTACTTATTTACAAAATATCATTTCAATTCATTTTTAAGCGGTGATAGATATAATTTTTTTGCACAAATAAGATATTTTCATACCATGTTTAAAAATTATCTCTGATTTTAACAATAGTTAATAAATGGCCTTTTTTTAAAAAAAAATCGAACTAAGATATTATTAAGTTTAGTGCGTGAAGATGGTAAAGTAATGTCAATTGTGGCATGTAAGTCAAGACTAATTGATAAATTTTGATGTTATATTCAACCAATTATCTTGTTGGACAACTTACAATCTCCCATATTGTAATACAGTAATTTTTAGTTTTCACTCACGATACCTCATTTAAACTTATTCTATATATTTACTGTACTTAAATGGTATGGTTTTTTTTTTGTTTTCACTCATCACCTCATAAAAAATTATTACATTCACTCTATTTAGTTATCATGATTTCTAAAAAAAATCTCATGCCACCTCATGTAAAGTCATTACATTTAACCCACAAAATTATTAGGATTTTTAATTTTTACTACTCAAAGTACCTCATATAAATTTATTTCATTTACTCTGTAAAATTATCATGATTTTTAATTTTCGCTCATTTTATCTTATATAAACTTATTTTATATAACTCTAACGAGTTGTCATGGTTTCTAGATTTCACATAAAAATGCAAACATCCCTTGACACATTAAATAATATACATAGATATATATGTGACAAAAATGAGAATTAAACACATGGCAAGGATGCACTTTGATATTTGCTTACCTATTGATTGAAGCTAGTGGAGATCATCATCAAGTGTTATTGTCTGCATTCGAATTCTTATGTATGAATATGAGGTGTTTGAAAATATATTTTAAAAAAATAATAGATGTGTAAAAATGATATTCCAAAATTCAAGATATCATAATCTATCTTATCAAGAAGTTCACGATCTTCACGTTATATGACTAATAAATGTGTAGGGTTAGGGAATTAAGTTGGTTAGTAATTAGGTCAAATAAAAATCTATCCCGTAACTTCTGAATTGTGTCTAATCTATTTTTTTTGTCGGAATATGACAGTGCTATCCAATGCTCAATGCAAATATTCAATTATTCAAGCATTTGTTCATCACTCAAGTAATTTACATTATTATTCTAAGAGATCGAATAAGAATTTTTTTCCTTTTAGTTATCATTAACTATCCGCGTAACTTTTTAAATATCTTTCAATGCTTCAAACCTTAAATCAAGAATTTATGAATAATTGAAATAATCTTGTTGCTAAAGACCTTTTTCAAACAAATTCGCTAATAAATGAATTTTAGGCTGAACAGTAACAAAATCAATTAACCAAAAATCATAACATTAAAACTACAAAAACAAGTATAGCTTTTTTATTCCACATAAAAAAACATATTTTAACATGAAAATATAAACTATTAGTTGATCTTGGACTTGGAGCCACTTGAATATCCCTTAGAACTAAGAAATTCAAAAAAAGATATATATATATTGTTTTATTGGTTTACCTTAAACTGGATGTGGTCCAAATTGTATAATGGACTTATAAATAGTAAGTTACTCTATTGAGGATGTTTCCCTTTTTAGTCTAGGAAATAACTCTCAGTTCACACCATCAGATATGAACTTTTTCTTTCGAATATTCACACACTGAAACACCAGCTTTAATTTTCTTGTTTGTTGACTAATCCACAAATTGAACCCACCACGAAATTATAGAAACATACAATTTTAATATTTTAACGCTTAATTAGATATCTCAAATTTAATTTTCGAGAATAAAGAAAAAATCTTGAAAGGAGTACGTTCCTTTTACACATTGTGAATTTGGATTTGTGCAGTGCATTTGGCCTTATCATAAGAAGAAGTCCGAGTGCGACATCTCTCCACATGTCATTTTGCTTAGTTGTAGTTTTCGATTGCGTATGCATTAAAAAATAGAACCTTAATTTTAACACCTTATTATATCTTCACTATTCTACATGTGGACTTATAATTTTCTGTGAAATGTAAAATGATGTATTATTATAAGTACAGGAAAAATGAAGTTTCAAGCGATTAAGATTCAATTATTTAGTTCAAAATGTAATAATTGTAGTGATTAAAATTATTACATAGCTGACTTTTCTTTTCTTGAATAATTAATATGCTCAGAAAGTACAATAATTTGATCCCCATATTAAGCTAAACTGCTCATGCAGTTTGTTGGATTTTTCCTTTTTAAGCAGCAACTTGTAAAATTAATCTCCATGTATTGTTTGCCTTTATCAAGCTAGAATTGAAGCAACTGATTGAATTTTTGAAAAAAAATTAGTATAGTATTTTGCAAGTGGAAGACCTTTGATTTCTCTTTCACCCTTTTGACCTTTAATTTTGTCTTAGTATTTGTAAATTTTATTATTCATTAACTTTAATTATTGTTGATTTATCAGAGCAAGTCTCACTCATGAACCTTGTATAAAACAATACATTCATTTTCACATAACTAATTCTTGCATTACTAATACAATGCTTAGTGTTTCTCATATCAGTTGCTCCACCTTCTATTCTGCATTACTTATACATGTACATGTTTTAGTTATACAGTTTTTAAGTTGCAAACTAAACACCTTAGTATTAGTTTATACATAAATAATTCACCTCCTAACCAACTATTAAATTATCAAATATGATATTACTTAAACATAGTTTCATATACATGCATAACTCATCTCCAAACCAGTTACCAAACTATTCTTAATTAAAACTTGAATCTGCTATGCAGAAGTACACTAAAGAAAGGGTAAATAGTTGCTCGTGCCGAGTAGCGGTGTCATGGATGGATTAATTAAGCTGAATTGATCAAAATGGATTGAGTTATAAATGATCAGGTTATAACTGGTCAAACGTTACTTAACTTGAAATGACTATAATGTGAGTCATAAATTTTAATTTTATAATTTTTAGTAGCTAACTTTTTTTCTCTTTATTATAACTATATATTACATATAAAAAAAGATTTCTCGTGAGTTAGCTTGAGCTACATATCAACCCATAAAAAAAGAGTTGAAATAGATTAGGCTAAAATGAGCTGAACTTATAAATAAGTGGGCCAATTACCTAACTTCCCAAACTTGAGCAAGTTAGACAGATTATATTTTCATAAGAAAATTTTGTTTATCTCTAATCAGTACCTAGTGTTTACACCTAATTAACTAACTAAACAAATAACCATAAGAGTTAACCATGATTAGTTAAGCAATAAAAAGTACACATACATTCATTGGCTTGATGTAAACCTAGTGCGCGAATAATTTTTCACTAGCCCTAAAGAAAGTGTAAAGATCTGGAAAGATGAAATGGAAAACAGAAGGGAATGCATAAGACTTAGGACCACCTACAAATAAAGGAGGCTTGAATTGCAGAAGAGGATCATAAATATAATATTATGAATACCACTATCTTTGAAATAGACATAAACCATTTAACCCTATACTGCAAAATCCAATTTTTCTAAACCTAATATCTGACCACCTGATAAGTCACCAAAAATGGAAAATGAAAAAGACTTCAATTGGTGGTCCAAAGTTCAGCCAAAAAAAAAAAAACATCATGTGAAACTAATTTCCATCAAAACTTTGGCTTATGCACCTTTGAAAAGATTGTTTATGAATTATGATTAAGAAAGGGAAACTTTTTTTTTTTGGTTCAAAAGATAATATTTATATATTATTATTTCTTATGCAATTCATAACAAAATACATGATCGTTTCGGATATATTATTATCCTAGTATTGGAGAAAGGATATTTGCCTAAGTTTATAAGCGATGACTGAAATATTTATTGTGTAGTTATATCCATATAATATAAAAAAATAAACTGTAGCTATTTATTTTAAATGTATATTAATGTTTGTCATATTCTGTAGTTTTTATCTTTTTTCTTTTGGGCTTATTTATATGTTTAGTTAACACTAAATATACTAATTATAAGTTTAAAATTGGGACACAATCATAACTTGGTCACCGCAACTTATGATATTACAATTTTTGGGATGGAGGAATTTAGTATATATTTTGATATTTATCTTTTTCAACAATTAATCTTACCTTTCCTTCAAAGTTCCAAAACAAGTATCTTTCATTCTCATTTGACTAGTAGATAACTTAAGGGCAGTAAAAATAGCCCATAAAATTATCATTTGATTAAGTTTTCGCTGGTTATTCTACATATTTTATTTTGTTTAATTCATCGCATTTAAAATAGCGCAAATTACAAAAATCACATACTTTTAAGGTAAAATTATAATTTATCCCTTAAAAGTTTATAATTATAGAAATCCCTCAAAACGGATACAATAATATAAGTGCAGCGCTGATACATTAATCTGATGCGCGAGATACATTAATTGTTAAGTAAGATACATTACATTTTATACATGATACACTAATCTGATGTACATGTTATACATGATACACTAATCTGATGTACATTTTATACATGATACACTAATCTGATGCACGAGATACAATAATATAAGTGCGCGAGATACAGTAATATAAACGCTGATACATTAATCTGATGCGCGAGATACACTAATTTGATGCGCGAAAATGAGGGACTTTGGAAATTTATAAAACTTATAGGGAATAATGGTAATAAGTAAACTAAAAGGTGGGATTTCTGTATTTTTTCCTTTAAAATATTAGTTGTGATTAGCTCAAATTGATTTATTGAAAATCTTATGAATTTATTTTTTCAGAATGCCTTTTTTAATGTTATTATATATATTCATAACAAAAGAAAAAAATTATCAAATACTTAAACAAATTATTAAAAAAAATAAACAAAAAAAATTAAAATTCAATAAGAGTCTACATGTTAGCTATGACTATGATCCATTATTTAAGCCATTTTAATTATCCAGTACATTTATCTCATATAACCTTTGGTCAAATTAATGATTTGCTCATTTGGCCTCTTAGAATAATTTATGAATTATTCAGCTTTATTTAATTTTATTTTTTTTGGTTGTTGTTGTCTAAGAAAATGACATAATTTTGTCTATTAATCGGACATTCCTTATCTCGTTAAGTCAATTGATGGGCAAAAAATTAGAGAAAAAAAATATTTGTGGGGAATATATGTCTTGTTAAAATTCATAAAAAAGAAAAAAAAAACTCATAAAGTTACGTTGAGCCGCAATAATTTAGCTTTGTTAAAGGTTAGTTTATTACTTAGGGAAATTTTCTTCAGGATAAACAAAAAAATAATAATTCTATATACAAAATATTTAGACAGTCAAATCTCTTTATGATGACAGTGTTTTTCTGAAAATTTCATGACTGGTATAATGAAATTTGATATTTAGATTTCATTTAACTGTAATAAACTGAAGTATGCAAAATTAGATTGATCATGAATGTAAAAAAGATAAACTTATATCGATAGTCTTTTTTCGTGAAGTTATGACCATAATTGATGAGCACCACTTAAATACAATTATTTTTAAGAAGTATTCGTACTTGAAGTTTACTTTATGTAATATATTTATTACAAAATACTTTATCACACAATATATATATATTTGAGTATAAATGTTATAGAGGGATGTTTTACAAAAAGTATATTGTTATATGAGTCTTTTTTTATATGTAATATATTATTACAAAGAAGTAAGAAACATATATAACATGTAAAATTGATTTTAAAGAAAATCAATCTTGTGGAATATCGTTATAACGAGGTTTGACTAAGTGTAATTAAGAATCTTCCATTTTCAAGTACCGGAGAGAAATTTTAATTCTTTCATTTTGATGTCCTTTTACTATGAGTACGTAATGACAGCTCGAAAAAATTATTGTTTCACACATATTTGATATTAATTGTTATACTTTTTCTTGCAAAGCACTGATGGCAATCTATCGTAGATTCTCTGAGGGATTTTTAACCTATGAATTGATCACAATTCCTTTTTGTTCTTTCGGAGATTTTACTGTCCCCAAATTTACCCATCTAAGGTCAAGATTTACCATCTAGAAGAAATCTTTTGAGTGGTAAAAGTAACATTCATATAGATCATCTAAAGTACATTTCAAACTATGCAAATCCACATTAAACACAGTGAAAGATATTGTGGAAGTCATATTTTATTTTGTTTTTCATCTGATGTTCAATATTCATATTGGAGTCCGACTAAATCTGGATTTATGTTGAAAAGTCTACATTGGTAAAAACGTTCTCTAACAAAAGTAACTCTGTATCCTAGAAAACTTGAACCCAAGACCTCTGGTCAGAGAATTATATGAAGTCAAGTTAAAAATGATTTAACATATGAAAGAAAAAAAAATAGTCATATTTTAGCAAGTTAATTTTGGTAAAACAAATTAGAAAAAAAAAATAGTCATATTTTAAATATAAATTTTGTGTTCATTTGTACCCGGGTAAAAATTTATGAAAATATATTTTCTTATTTTAATAAATAAACTAGTGGTGGTTGTTAAAGAGTTCAATTTTCTATGATATATATTAACGTGGTATATATTTTTTTGTTTCTCAGATGTCCACTCAAGGAGACTCGAATCTGAGACCTCAAATAAAGGATAAATGAGTAATTATCACTCCATCACAATGTGGTATATTTATATCCAAAGAAAATATCATTAAGGACTAATTCATAGCTGTGATTAAGCTGATGCCATACTGATTCATGCTTGAAAAAAGAAGGATGAAACATGATAATTAATTTATTTTTATGAATAATAATTTGTGTACTTTCCCCATTTTTTAAGGTATTAACTCTTTAAAATAATGGTGAAATGTCATCGTCTATAATTAATTATTATATAAGGTGATTTGGAAAGTGTACAAACTAAGATCCCCCAATTCTGATGAAAGGAAATATAAACTAATGGTATGTTTGATATGATGAGAAATAAATGATTCATTTTAATGTTTAGTAATTAGTATTTAGTACATAGGTAAAAAATATTTACATATGCAAATAATATGAAAGGTGTGGGTGTGACTTGTGAGGGTGGGATAGAGCTAGTGTGTTGGATGACGGACTGAAACACAACTTACGGAAATTTTATTATTTTCTACTTTTGGAAATCATTTTATTTATTTTTTATTTTTCAAGAAAAGTCATTATCTTTTTTCTTTTTTTTTTTAAAATATTGACCAATCAGAAAATTTGAGAAAAACATAATCACATCGCAAGAGAATTGCTTGATTCTGTCTTAATTAAGCATATACCTGCTGATTGAATTCTATGTGGAACTCAACAAATCAACCCTAACTTTCATTTCTACGTACGGTTTCACAAAACCCTAAAAAGTCAAACCTTCATTCTATCTTCAATTGATATTTGGGAACGGATTTAGAATTTTAATTCTGTGAGTTAAGTATTTCAAGATGTTTTAGTATTGAATTAATTATATTTTTAAAGTTATAATTCATGTAACTGCTAATTTAAAATAAAATTTGCCTATAAATTTATGCATCATCAAAAGTTATGATTTCAATTGAACATGTATCCTCCCCTATTGATACAATATAATTTTTTTATCATCAAATTAAATTACTTTAAGTTTAACAAAAAAAATATTCTTAAATCTCAAACAGGTTGATATTAATTATATGAATCTTTACCATGAATTCAGATGTAGAACTAATTTTTATGGTTTTTTAAAAACAAAATTTATATACATCAAACCTCATTAAATTTTTTTTATTAAATATCTGAAAGAAAACTGTGAGAGATTTTAAACAGCAGAAGGGCATATTAGTCAAGTAGAAACAAAAATAACACGTTTTGCAATAATTGGTGAAATTTTAGTCTGCAATAAACAAGCCCACAACACCACGTCTGGTTTATATCTGGAAAAAAGTCATTTGAATGTCATTTTCTTGGCCAGCCATCTATATTATCTCTCTTCACTTTAATTTTGAGTGATACTCTCTTCGTCCATTTTTACTTGTTCATATCTGACTCACACACATCTTTTAAAAAATAATAAATCAAAGAGTAATTTTACTATATCATCGGTCGTCACCCCATACGTCATCTAAATGTTGGAAAATAAATTAATCGAACGTAAATAAAATAGATACAAAATGATAAATTATTTCTTATTTCTAATATGGACAAATATTTTTAGTATAATGGACAAGTAAAGATGGACAGAGGGATCAGTGGCTAAAAGTTAGGGTAAGTAGGGATATAAAAAGAAAGAAAAGCATATAAGTATTGTGTTTTTTCTTCATTGATCAGTGTACAAATAAGAAGTCTTTGGAAGTTGTGTGAGTTTTCCGAAAGCCTTTGAAGTTCGCCGGAAAATAGCAATATTTTCAATTCAAGCCAATCAGGTCTATTACGTTCATATTTTACATAGCATCAAATTTTAGAAAGAAAAAAATATATATGAAAAAACTTAAATTTCCCTTTCTTCCATGCATTTTTTTTTTGTGCAGATTCTGAAATGTTTCTCTCTGTGTTCATTATGACAAAATTAATTTGTGTTTCGTGTGGAACTGAGTCAAGTTTTAGATCTATCTGCAAACTACATAGGTTATAGAAATATGAAAGATTTCATTTTTTTATCGATTAGGCGTGTGCACTTTTTTTTAACCTTTCTCTGAGTTGGAGATGAAGGGTGCTTACTGTCTGAGTAACCCCTCTTGTCACGGAAAATTTTGCTCGATCAAGAAAAAATCTCCTTGAAACATGATGATCTTGTGTGTAAGCTATGTTTACACAAGATTTTTTTAATTTGTGCGTATCTTTTCTTGCATACATGAGTCATTTATATATCTTGAGAAAAAAAAAAGAATTGGAAATTAAAAACACTTGTACTACTTTTTATTATATTTGGAGGTAGCTTCTCCCAAGAAAATAAAAATTTAATTCTTCCAATACTAATTAATTTGGATGATTATGTGAGTTATTGCTTAAATTCTTATATATTGGATGTTGTTTTTTAAGTGAAAGAGAGATTTTAGAATCATTTCTCAAATCTCTTGTTTTAAATTTCTTCTTTGTTTAATCTCTTGGAATGCTTAGTTCTACACATGCACGTCTTTTTCTATGAGGTGTTTTAGAGATACGTATAACTATTTGTCCGTCGTTAATTTCTATTTTTTAATACTACTTTTCGTATTATCTAATTTGGAGCAATTCTCCAAGAAAGAAAAGTTCCAAACATTGATTTGGATTATATATTTCTTAATTACTACATCCAACATGGAGGTACTTCTGCTTCATCTTTCGTTTATTTATTTATATATACCTAACTACCTCTTCAATTTCTACTTAATGGAATTAAGAAAGACATGATATGAGTTATTGCTTTGATTCTTGTATTGAAAGCATTTTCATAAAATTTAGTTGAAACTTAAATTTTTTTTATTGAAGATGTGTTGAAGAATAATTTTTGAACTTTTTGGAAAAAATAAATAAAATTATGCGAGTATAAGCGAATTTTATCCCAAAAACTGATTTGGGCAAATTTTTTTTTTTGAATATAGTAAATTGTCAAAAAAATAACCAAATTTCATGAAGAAATTATATTTTAATTTTTTTTTGAAAAATCTATGATCAAACAGGAGCTAATGAGTTCATCTGTGAGAATGAGATTTGTTGTCCTAAATTTCTACTACTTTTTCTCATGTTATGGATATATATATGTCCCATTACTCTCAAAATTAAAACATAGGTGTTAATTAATTATATATTAATGTGTTTGTGTGGTTAATTAATTAATGAATGAATGAATACTATGAGTACAGATGGGAAGAGGAAAGATAGAGATAAAGAGGATAGAGAACAACACAAACAGGCAGGTTACATTTTGCAAGAGGAGAAATGGATTGTTGAAGAAAGCCTATGAACTCTCTGTTCTCTGTGAAGCTGAGATTGCTCTTATTGTTTTCTCTACACGTGGACGCGTCTATGAATACTCTAACAACAAGTAATTTCTTCTACTTATTCATCGATCACCTTGTTATATACTAGCATATAATATATAGACATAATTAATATGTCATTTCATTAGCATCCACTTCTTTCTTGATATCAGTGTGATTAATCGCCCATGTCTGAAATCTGAATGATCATTCTGTTAGTGCATAAAATAATTGGGCTATGGGGACTGGAGGTTACCAAGTGGGGTGAAGATTGATGACGTGTGTTGAAAGGTAGATCACATAATCAATATAGAATGTTATTTGTGAAATTTATTTTCCTTACTTCACTAGAAAATTAATCATTTTTTCTCAGTTTTAAGAAATGCTAAAAATTACGACTAACCAAAAACGAGAAAAATAATTTTAAAAAAATAGAAAATATTTTCCTCCATATCGAACATGGATATATGATGTATGTCGGTCAACACCGTAACTAAGTCACAAAAGATTAATAAGAAAAGTCATCTTGGACCTAATTAGCTTTAACTCAAAGGTTAGTTTATGAGGTAAAAGTTATAATAAGAAAAGTGATCTTAGACCTAATTAACTCAACCTTATAAAAACTTAGTTCATGAGGTAAAAACTATCCAAAATCATATAGGAAGACACATTGTCGGTACATTCACCATCATTATGAGATACTAATACTCCTCGTACACTTAGTCCTGTCAACTGGAGTGTGAACAATATAATATGAAGATCCAACATTAAATAAGATCCCAATAAAAAAAGGGAAGGCATTCTCAGGTGATATTGAATAATAGTACTAGTGTTTTAGGAGATGTCCACACCTATAGGACCTTACTTGCTTCTCACCTGAAAGAATTATGAACCAGTGGGGGCGCTATTTAGGAACATACTGAAAATCATGTCTTTTAAATGAAAAAGGGGCACGTCAGGAAGAAAGATGAAGTGCGAATTTATTTCTATCTACAATGCCATCTTACATAATACGGTCTTTACAATACTTTTACTATTATATGAGCAATTTAAATTAGTTGAATCTTTCTTAACTGATCGAAATTTATATGCATGCAATACTTGTACATTAGTGTATGTGCATACAAGTCTGAAACTCTTTTTTTATCTAAATCTTAAGAACAAACCTCTACCCGATCCTTGAGCCCTCTATCGAAACCTAGTTAATAACTCAATCTCAAATGCTAGTTCATGAAAATGAGATTTGCCAAAAGTTAAACCATATTAGAAGATTAATAATTGCCACATCGTTTTGAATTTTGAATAAAACACAAAATTTGCTTTTAAAAAAGAAAATATTAATTAATAAAAAAATTTTTTGCCACATCCATCACCAGCTTGTGATATAATTAAGTGAAAAAAAAATATCCTCTCATAATAAATTTTTAGATGAGATGATTTACACTTCAATATAGTATAATAGTACCAAAGCTGTAGCCTGTAGGTATAAGTTTTGAGTTTGAATTTCCAGTAATCAACTCACCATTATCAATTAAAAGCAATTTTTTCGTGTGCTTTGCCGTGCGTGTTCTCTATAACTTCTTTAAATTTTTAAATGAGATGATTTATGCACTTCAACAACTATGATAATTCCTTGAAAGCTCGATGTGTGTATATATATGCAAGAAAATGAATGAGTAGTACTAATTATCACAAAGAATATTTATTGGTTTATACATGAAAAAGTGTAAAGGACACTCCAGATAATTAATATAAGCACTAAAAGAAGTATTGAGAAGTCCCATAATCATGGAGTTTGTAAGAGTGTATTACAAACTCTGTGATGATCAGAAAATACTTAGTTCTCTCTAGCTCTTATTTTCTTCATTCTTGTTAGGTAGTAGATGTTAGGTACTTCATTAGGATTAGTAAAGTAAGACCTAGCCCCTCTTGCTTGCACTTATCCTTATTGATACTTTTTATGTTTAATAAAAGACCACTAGACAGAAATTTATTTTTTATTTAAAAAGAAAAGGTCCCATCATGAGTGACTTGTGATTCATTTCCATTATATATCATTGTGATTATTGTGTTCTTCTGTTAACATAGTCTTTTTAAGTTTCCTCTTGTAGCTTATGCACTATAAAGTTCTCCTGCTTTGATTTGTATCTATTCTAGTTCTAGTCAATATATGTTCTCTCTTCACTTTTATGTCTACATATTTCATTAAAAAGTTGAGCATTGTACTTCTCCCATATATAAGGTTTCCCTTTTACATGTATATGGAAAATTAATGCCTTTTTAAAATAAAATAAAAAGTACATATTATTATCACCCTAAAGTGTAAAATGATATGATTCCAAAGATAGTGAAACATAAAGGGAGGGAAGACAAATCTTCAAAAATTACATCATCACAAATTTCATTTTCTTATCAATGTTTTATTTATCTGCACTCTTAATAAGTAAATCATTCTCTTGCTTTTATTTGTTTCCATTACTAGCTTTCAGTTTTATTTGTTTCCATTACTCATCTACATGACATTGTTTGAATTTTAAAAGTCAATTTTTTTTCATTTGCATCGTGATCTGGACATAGTTTTTTAAAAATATATTTTGAAATAAAATTTACATATTTGGAAACTACGTACAAAATATTACAAGTTACAATAATAATAATTTGAAATATTTAAAAAGAAACGTTAAAAAATCCAATAAGAGAAAAACTCGTAAATTTTATTAAATAGATACTTGAATTATGACTTGTTCGAATTGAACACTTGAACATATGAAATATTTTTCTGTTAGACTTTTACAATTCAAATTTAGAAGAAAAAAAAGGCATGTTTACAAGTGTCTATTTAGTTAACTATTTAAACTATGTCAACTTCTTTAATTATATGAATTAGCCTCCATAAACAGTAAATTAATCGAATAAATGGGATTATAATGGGTTAGTTGTTATTGATATAGTACAATATATTATGAAATAAGTAAAACGTAACAATCATCCAAACAAGCTATAAGAGATTAATTCAACTTATAAATCTGGTGAAAAAGGAATTTTTACTCCTTTCTTTATCCCAACTTATGTGTGATACTAATACTCTTCTTTTTAGTTCCCAAAAGAATGTCATGATATATATTTAAAAATAATTTAATTTTAGATTCTCAATATATGATTAATGAGATGATTTATAGTCATATAAATAAATGTATATGACTTGTTTAGAGTACACGTTTTAGAAGTCTTTAATTTTTTCTTTCCCGAATTTCGTGTTGCTACTGCCAGATAGAAGAAATATATATTAGATGCACCTTTCTTGCTCTTTGCTAATGTTTTTTTCTTCCAAATATTTTATTGTTTATAAAGTATATGATAAAACTTTTGGTATACACAGCATTAAGGCAACTATTGAACGATACAAGAAGGCAACTGCTGAAACCTCTAATGCTTGCACCACTCAAGAGCTCAATGCTCAGGTAATTAATTAAGCAAAACCATTTGTGCTAATAACTTTTTGATCCTAAACAATAAGAATTCGTCACTAATTCTATTTCGCAATGGATTATTAAAAAACAAATTATTAGCTATATCACAAAAATTTATATTGTTTTGGCTATCATGTATGTAGTTTTATCAACAAGAATCAAAAAAGCTGCGCCAACAGATACAAATGATGCAGAATTCAAACAGGTAACACTATAATTAATTCAATAAATTAAATTTGAGATGAATTTTAAAACTAATTCCATTAATCGTTTTCTAAAAATATTATATATATCCACGTGTAGGCATCTGGTTGGTGAAGGGTTAAGTTGTTTGAACGTAAGAGAGCTGAAGCAGTTGGAAAATAGACTTGAACGAGGCATCAGTAGAATCAGATCAAAAAAGGTATATTTGTAAAATTGTTAGCTAGGACTATTAAAATATTGTAATTACATACTATTTCATTGTTTGGAGTTGCAAACAATACATATTTTTTCTTTACGCATTATGACAAAATTATTTCATGAAAATATGACTCGCCTGACATGCTTCAAGCCATTTGGATCTGCTCATATATAGATATAGTCCAAGGCCCTAAATTGAGTAATGGGAAACCTTGCCCTTTTGGTTGTTTTTTTTTTTTTTTTTTGATATGTCATATAGAGAAAGGAAACAAAAAGTTTGATATTGTTTTTGTTTGGTAATTAAATGAATTATAAGAAAACAAATAAATTAATTGAAACTTGATAAGAGTTGAGCAACATGAGTTCTGATCCATTGTTTAGTCTATCGTGATAGCCTAGATAGTCTTTGAATGGATTAACGATCTGCTCATTTATTAACTTAACTCATTGTAATGCGTTTTGTCCATTTGACAACATTACATGTAGTGACAATGTTAGCCTAAGTAGCAAAATATTTATGTTGATCATACAAATCCTCATAACAATAACTTTGATGTTTGTTATGTGGTTGAACAGCATGAGATGATACTGGCTGAAACTGAGAATTTGCAGAAGAGGGTAATAATTTATTGAAACTTGTTTTTATCCTTTTTGTGTTTTGGGTTCAGACCAATTAATATCACTATGTTTGGCACGTTATAATCTTTCAACTTGCTGTTTTAATAGGAAATTCTACTGGAACAGGAGAATGCATTCCTTAGATCAAAGGTACTTTTAATTAATAGCACACATTTCTTTTAAATTAGTAACTAAGAAAAAGCATACATTTTTATATTTATGGATAGACTTAATACATCGATAATCACTTAAACTTGTTAGTATATTTATTTAAACACTTGAACTATGGTCTATTCCACTTAAGCAATTGAACACGATGAAGTGTTCCTAATTATTAGATACTTCTGGTTCAACTTTTTTGACAAACGTTTGCGTGTGTTCTTAATTGTATATTAGATAGTTAAGTTAATTATATAATATGTCATTTTATTTTAATTATACGCATCAACCTTAATTGAATCATGCATGCTTAAGACTTTGTTACTTATTGAGTCTAATGCATGTAATTTAAACAAGCAATGACACTTTTTAAGGGATCAACTTCTCCATGTAAATGACACTTGAGAATATTCCCAAAAATTATTAAAGTGTCAAATAGAAACACTTTATCATATGTTCATGTGCTCAGTTAGAACAAGCAGGAGTTTGTTTAAATGAAATTGACGTACACTTTTTTCCCCAAAATTGCAAATTTTCATTTAGTTACTTTATTTTAAAAAAATAATGGGGATAGGGAAAGGGAATCGGGGAGGGGGTTATAAGGTGGAAAATCAAACTCTTACCAATAAGGTGGGAGTTTAGATAACCAACCATCTGAGTTAGCTACATACTAAGATTCCCCATTTAGTTATTTTCTCTCATGGAGATTAATATTTTCTTTCAGATAGCAGAGAATGAGAGGCTTCAGGAGCTAAGCATGATGCCAGCAGCAGGAGGACAGGAGTACAATGCAATACAGCAATATTTAGCTAGAAATATGCTTCAACTTAATATGATGGAAGGCCAAGGTGTCTCTCCTTATGATCCATTGCCTCCTCATCATGACAAGAAGTCCCTTGAACTTCAGTAGAGTATGCACTCTTCATTTCCTCAAACAAAATTTTTTAGATTATCACTATTAATTTTTTGAGTTCAAGTTATGTAATTAACTAAAGTTTTGCACTATCAAGTCACATCTACGTGTCACAGCAAATAACCTATCTTACTTTCGAGATTACAAATATCACAATCCAAGTAGTATCATTTAGGTGACAAAGCCCACAATTTGAGCCAAGAGTCTTTCAAAAACAGTCTCTCTATCTCTATGAGGTAGGGGTAGTATCTGCGTACACTCTACTCTCTCCAGACCCCACTCGTGGGATTTCACCGGATATGTTCTTATTGTAGATAATGTAAGAGATTTACACCAATGGTGTATATATATAACTTGGAACTTTTTTGTTGCAAAACTAAGCTCAAAATGTATGTTTGAACATACCTGTTTCTCCACTGATCATTCGTGTTTCTTTTGATGCAGATAAAATCCCCAGCAAGAGCTTTGAGAATTTTACAAAAGAAATTTAATGTCTACAACTTATGAAGTAATCTCTGATGATTGTATGTTACTTAAATTAGTACCTTATTTTGTGTATTTGAATTGTTTGTTTTGGGATTTGAAAGAAATTTGAACTTGTGATGAGCTTAGAAAGTATGTTGAAGTTCACTCTTTATAAGCCTTTGAGAAACTATATATAGCCCTCAAATCAATAGATATAGGCACTGATAAACCAGCAAATCCGGCTTGTACGGAATGAGTACATATATACTTTCTGAAGATAATCGAGAATACAGAAAGAATTTATGAAACAAAAGTAACCAAATCAGTGAATTATGAGGAACAAAAGATGTTATAACGTGAAACGGAAGTGACAATACGGAGGTTGATAGTTCTGATGGAAAGTTAGGTAGAGTGAAAGCTCAGAGACAGGAAAAAATACTTGCATCAAAGTACTGACATATAAAATCAAAAAGACTATGGTTGTGAGTTACTAATTGTCTTTAACAATTTTGCATAGCTCGAGTACGAATTTCCCTTCCTTGTACTTCTGCGATGGCTCAACAGCTTTTTCATACTTCCAGCCTAATACCTCGTTGCAATCCACACAGTATATGTCAGCAATTGTGTGAAGACCAGTTGTGAGACGTTTTTCTTCATTGGTTCCAACAACAACATTTCTCACATGAGCAAAAAGGAAAGCCTTGCCTTTCTTTGACTGAAAAACAGATATTTATTTTTTCTACAGTTAATGAACAGAAACCAGACGATCACAGATAAAGTGCATGACAATACCAATCTAGTAACTATATATGGGCAAATGAAATCGTTCACCTGGAAGTTGGTAGAGATGATATCATCGTGAAATGAGACATGTCTTCGACATTTGTAGCAGCTGTAAGAGCGATGTTTGACTAATTCATCCATCCAACAAAACCGTAAGACAAGAGTTAATACTTTACACTAGGACAACAGGACACAAAGAATAAGCCAAACTTAGAAGGAAATGAGAACGATCCAGAAATCTGTACTAGTTTAAACTTACAAGGCGGCAACACAAACTCTGTAAATTTTTCTTTCAGGATTGATATTATTCGAAAGTTTTCCCTCTAGCTAGCAAAAGAACTCTAAAAAACTTGACTATACCAGCAAATGTCGCGTGCCAATGAAATACTTCCCTCAGTACCACAGTCTATAATATATTGCCAAGGTACTCCAATTCATTCTCGAAATTCAAGCTCCAAATAATTGAATGAACTATATATTATACGCATGTTATGAGTAATCTTAAAGTCTCACGAAGACAATAAGCAAGAAGGAACTTAAGAAGTACGTTGAGTTCAGTATTCATTAGCAATTAATAAACAATCTGGCCCAAGTCGATAGAAATAGGCACTGATAGAAATCCAAGAAAGTATCATTTTCTAACCAACATATCTTCCTTTTAGAGTATGAAGAGGGTAGAAAAGATTGCAAAAGTAATCAAAGTTGTAGTTCTTCCAAAATCACGTCAACAACTAATAGAATAGACACTGACCTGTGAGCTCCTCAGTTTCTCTTTGAGCTTTCTCTAAGCTATCTTTCAATTCACGAATTTTGCTTTCTGCCTCTAACCGAGCAGTACGCTCCTCCTCCAACTGCTTTTCAAGACTATGCATGGTCTTGTTCATCTTAGATTCAACCTATTAAATATGTACAGATAGGTCCATAAAATGCTCAAGTGCACTATCAAGAAATAAGATGAACTACACATTTACAAATTAAAAAAAAGCTAATATTCATGTTTGACAATACTTTTGAATGCCATTTACAAATAGATAAATTTCTTGATGAACAAAATTCAATTAATTTCATACCAAAATTTGCAAATTGGCTCTCACAAGAGACTGTCGAAAGTCGAAACTGACATCAGCTATCAATGTAGCTGGTGAAAATGATTTCTGCAATTAATGTCTTGCAGAACCGAGAACGTATTGTGCTAGAACAAAAGCAATTTAACAGTCTCACTTTTTTAGTCTGTTTCTCTATGTGAAAACAGAAAATCATATCTTTCAGTGTTGTCCCACCGCTTATTAGACGTAGAATATCTTAAAAAGGAAAATAAGAGAGGCCAATCTAGCAACATGAAAGCATAAACTTAGGGAGCTTAGAAAGTCGGCACAAGCTTGTTTCTTCAAACTATAATTCTCTGCATGCTAAACTTGCTCAAGCAAAATGCAGACACAAGTAACAATCTCAAACTTCTTTAATGATATATTTCAACTACGATGGAAACTAATGCATTCTAAACAAATTGATGATTATAGTTACAGGCTCAATCCAGAAATTTAGGATATGATAGCTGAAGTTTTATTTTAACACTGACAACTGATGTTTTCAAATGACAACTGAAGCAAAAGTGTGTAAACAGTGGTACCTACCATTTTAGTTATTTGCCTTTGTTGCTCCACGAAAGAGAACCTCTGCAGTTGTTCCTTCAACTCAGTTACCCCTTGCTTTAAATCTCCGAGCAATGAATTAACCTCCACTGAGTCATTACGAAGCTTCATCTTCTATAAATGAGGAGATGAAAAGATAGGTTATTGCTCCCCTTCTCCACATTAAGAAAATCCAACAAATTAGTTAATGTTGTATGCATACCTTTACTTCCTCAAATAATTCACTCGTATATGGTTTTCCACCTGTCGTTTGTACAACCATATTCACATGGAAAAGAAGTTCCCTCAATTGTTCAGCTTTCTTCGCTGGGTCTTCAGTTTTATTGTTGAAAAGCACTTGTCTATTCCCACACATCTTAAGAACTTCCTGCAATGGTAGGAAGAATTAATTTTGGAACGATTTACACATTCTTGAGCATGCAAAGGTGAAAATAGTAATGGACAAATGGGAGTATTTTTAAATAAAAAACGCTAAAACGCCTGTATATTAGTTAGTAGAATCAGTCAGCTTATTCCAAAGGATATGGTGCAACTACATTAAACAATAAATCTCTGCACGGGACTTTACCTTTAAATCGTCGGGGCAGGAATGATCTAAGTGATCATTCAAAGAGTCATTATCTTCGAGCTTATCCCCTCCAGTGTAGACTACAATCATGTAATCACTAATTTTGGTCCCAAAAAGCTTCTTTAAGTACTGGATAGCAGCCTGTTCTTCTTTTGAAAACCTAGTTCGTACAGACAAAACAAAAAGAACAGCGTGGACACCATCATCGGCCAAATCAATGCACTTACCAATTTCATTTCCAACTAATCCAGATTCAGCATTAAAATCAAATCCTGCATTTTCCACAAGGCACAGACTAAACTATCAGCGACTTTACAGATTATCTGACGGATATAAGAAATAGAGAAGCAAAATTCAGCAAATTCATGTTATCTATACTACACAAATTTCCTATCATGGTATTCACTTTTCCCATATCCTAAAGACATTCTTTCTGCAAATGTAATGCACCATATGTTATCAAATTACTCTACATATCCATAGCTTGTTTCAAGTAACGTACGTACACAACCTTACATTTACCTTGTGAAGGTAGATCAGATAGACCCTCGGCGTTTCAAGATATAATAGGAATTGTTAATCATACACACATTAAATAATTGACTCTACACTTCTCTTAGAATTAAATTGACTTCAAGATTCTAGTTAACACATAACAGTAAAAAAAACGAGCTCATTTATAATTAACATAAAACAATTGACCGTACCAGGGGTATCGATGACATCAAAAATCTGTCCATCTTCTAATCGAGTCCTCTGAATCTCACAAGTTCTAGTAACAGCACCAAAGCTAGACCTCAACTGGAATGCATTTCTACCAAGAATGCTATTGCCTGTGGCACTTTTTCCTTCACCTATACACCCAATCATAAGTAGTGTCTGAGCTTCATTTGCAATAAACTCCCAATCATCACTGACGGAACTTCCTCCCATCTTATCTTATCGGATCGAATTACCTTAAGCAACAGGTCACAATCAGGTTAACCATGAAACAGCTGAATTAAAGAACAACAACTAACAAAGTCTTTCTGATTGTTACGTAAATCTATATAATGGTTACCCTTTCGATAAAAGATTCAAGCCATTGGAAGCAGAACAAAATATCCACTTTTTTAAGAAGGGATTTCACATGCATATATGGCAGTGCTAAAAACCTTCAACAGTCAAACCCAAGACGATTAGTTCCTGGATATGGGAAAACTAAGGTTAGGATCAGGTTTAGTTTAGGCCGAACTCAGTAACTTTGGCTCAAATAGTGTTTGTATTAAGAAATTTATTAAGTATGTACAGATTTTAAGTTTCGAACCCTTTTTTGGTTTCCCACCTGGTGTCCGGTTACCCACATCGGAGTTCGGTTATCCACATTGGAGCCTGATTAAAGTAAAACGCTCCCTAACAAAGACGACTCAGTACCCAAGGAGGCTCGAATCCTGAGACCTCTTAGTTAAGAATGAATGAGTAGTTACCACTCCACCACAACGTTGTTGGTAGGGCATGAATACACTTATAATCAATATATTGAAGGGTTGGAATAAATGACAATGCAAGTAGTAAACAATCTTCGTATAGTGTCTATAGTAATTTAATAATTACTTGATCGACAAAAGAACAAATATAAGGAATTCCTGATAATACAATGTCATATTTCACACAATTACACACACAAAAGCAAGATGATAGTAGAAATTTCTACACTAAAATAAAATAAAGAAGTAGAGAGCCAAAATAAATGGCGTACAATTTTGCTAACCTAGAGAGAGTGGGGCTGCAGGAGATTGACTTATGACGGCAGATAATCCCTTTATTAAGAACGATTATTGGGCCACAACAAAACAAAAAAATAGGCATGATTAGTGCGTTAAAATCTCCTGAGAAAATAACCAACTCTTTAATACAAAAAATAATATTTAAATAAAATTATTTAGCTGAAATATGAAACAATTCCAGCGTATGGTGTTAAGGTTGAATTTTTTTTACAAGTAAAACTTGTGCGGAATTTCAAAATGTATAAGTTCAAACTCAAGGAAAGATATATGGAATTTAAACTTGTAAAGATTCAAGTTCTAATATTTTTATGAAGTTTGAAATCAATAGTAATGGCAGAATTTTGAAATAGATATTATTAGTAAAATAATATTTCTATATATAAAAAACTTTATGATTGTATCCTGGAGTTTGAAGAATAAAATTTTGTTTCAAAAAAATTGTACTAGGAAATTATATTTTTAAAGTCAGATTGGAACTCTAGCACATACTCACCTTGCATATTGAGCTGGAGTGTCACTTATTTGATTTTTTTTGAAATCTCAACAAATTGTGCTGGAGTTTGATTCATTAGAGTTTCAACATACCATATTAGTGTTTTTCGTGTTATCCTAATATTATTTCCACATTAAAGAATGTTTATATATGCTGAATAGTTTTGAGATGGTGATTAAAACCTAATTAACCGTCCTAGTGGATATTTGCCATTTTCCAATGTATCTCCCAAATATATGTTAAAATAGCATATTTATCTTTAGCAAATTAATAATGATTCTCATCCTATTTTCGTATTTGAAAAAACATATATATATATAATTCAAAAATTAAGAAAGAGTCATCATAAGTTCCAACTGCGACTTTCAAGTGGCCTAAAGGAAGGCAGAAAGACATCTTCATAAAATTGCAGGTGAACGTTTTTGGTAAGCTACCCTTAAATATTTATGGGTGCTTATATTTCTTTATCATTATTTACATATGATTTAGGAAAAATTTCTCCATAGATCTGCCCCTGCTATCGTCTCAGTAGTTAGTAAATATTTACTACTTGGAGCTGCAACCTATTACTTGCAAGTTCCATTTATTTTAGGAAATAAGGTTAGTAGATAATTGTGTGTTGTCTTAGCGGGATCAGCTTGGTGCTTGTTACATATTTCTCGTTGTATACCAATAGCATTCGTACTAGTCTCATAGTTTCTTATCCTTCGATTTCTTTTACTTCCTGTTGTTTCTTTGCTTTAGTTATCACATTATTTTATGTTTGTATTTTTTTTTTAGACCTCATATATGAGACTACACTGGATATATCTATCTATCTAACCAACAGTGGAAGTTGTTTATTTTTTTGGGCTCAATTTTGCGCCTTTTTATTGTTTTCTGTTAATGCTGTGTTTCTTCAGCATCAGCAAGCCTCGTTGATTTTGATGTTAACATGTTCACTTTGTTTTAGGTAATTTGAACAAACAAGTTATAAGATGGGTGGAAGTGCAATAAATGATGGCTGGGGAATTGCTCCGAATGAAGAACGGACACTAGTTATGATTGGACGTACCGGAGATGGTAAGAGTTGTACGGGGAATAGCATTCTTGGAAGAAAGGCGTTTAAGTTGATGCCTCGATCTGCTGGTGTTACATCTAGCTACCTGTGAGCTTCAAAGAACACAATTGCCAAATGGACCGATACTAAATGTAATTGATACGCCTGGTATGTATATTATAGGCTTATAGCATAGCATAGCAATTTATTGTATGTAACGATATTACTGACTACATGATTGTGGTATTCACTGGTGCAACATTGGATGCTTACTTAGGCGCCGACTGCCCTGAACCATTGAATGTAAGGTTAATTACATGTAGAGATGATCTTATTAATGTATGTTACACAGGTAAATTATTTGGATTTTCGTTACAGAAAACTCTTGCAATGTGCCAAAATCGACTAGTGCAGTTTGACAACAAGACTAAGGACCCAATTAAGAAAGCTGAGCAAATGAAAGACCTTCTTTTCCAAGTTAATTTGGTTGGGGAAAAGAATGGCTATAAACCATATACATACAATTTGTTCAAGGAATTGAAGGTTTGAACTTAACTAATTGTCTGGATTCTATTCAACATTATTCCATTTTGTTTATCGAGTTGGATTAGATCCTTCGTTCTCATTTACAGGAAGGAGTTACAAATTTTTGCACTCAGAAGGCAAACGTTGATTCCTCAGCCGGGTACTCTGAGGAAGACATAAAAGAGTTGAAGGACCAAATGCAGAGGTCCCATGAGGAGCAAATTAGACGAATAACTGAAGTGGTATATAATTGTGATTGTTTAATGTATGAAATATGTAGAGTATTGGCCTGTTTATGAAAAGTAACGATGACAAAAACTTTACCATCAACTTGATTAAATAAATTCTAACGGTCAATGTTTTTCCATTGTTAGGCCAATGTTTATGTATTGGACAGGTAAAATCTAAGCTGAAGGACACCAAACAAAATCTAGAAAAGCAATTAGAGAAGGAGCATGATGCTAGGCGTGTGGCTGAACAAAAGGCGAAAAAAGCTCATAAGAAATTCAAGGATGAGAATCGAAAGCTAAAAGATCTCCTTGAGAGGTCTCGAAAGGAGACTAAGGAGGTCCGAGATAAGATGCTGCAAAACTGCAACATTTTGGAAGTAAAGATATGGGGAATGTGTATGTTTTGGAACTACTTTAGCTAAATTTGTTTTGAGGTTATGTTTGCACTCTCTTTGATGTCATCCTCTTTCAGTTTGTGAAATTGACAATATGTAGCTGGATGCAGTGGCAATAAGAATGTTACTAAGGGAAGGGCTTCCAGTATATATCTTTAAAAAGTTGTTTTTGACTTTATACATGATCTATGCACAATATAATTTTTCGATAAAGAGCGTTTGAGTGACCACTTTGTAGCTACGCCCCAGCCTAGATGTGCATTTTCATTTGGTTTGTGCCTATGAGTTCTTTGATTATCGCAGAGCCAATAGCCCCAATATCTACTGGTGTCCCGGTAATTATCATAATGGCATGTTGAAAGTCGCATGTCCTTTTAACATTAGATAAGTATGTTCAATATTAAAAGAAAATTTTAGTCTACTTTTATAAAATAAGAATAATTTAGTAAGTTATTTTTTGTTTTATTTTAAAAAAAAAAATTGAATCGGTAAAAACGATAATTAAAATGGGACGGCGAATTAAGAAGTTTTGTACTCCAGTTGACAAAAATAAAAACCAAAAAATTTTTGGCAGTCCATGTCGTACCATTTCATGGAACAATGTTTATGTTTTTGACAGGTAGAGTCGAAGCTCAACGAGACCATACAAAGGCTAGATAAGCAATTAGAGGAGGAACATTCTGCTAGGCTTGCAGCTGAACAAAATGCAAAAGAAGCTCAAGAGAAATCAGAGAATGAGAGTCGTGAACTGAAAGATAAACTTGACAAGCAATTAGAGAAGGAACGTTCTGCTAGGCTTGCGGCTGAACAAAATGCAAAAAAAGCTCAAGAGAAATCAGAGAACGATAGTCGTGAGGTGAAAGATCAACTTGAGAGCTCCCGCAGGGAAATTAATGAACTCCGTGGTCGGTGCAATATTTTGTAAGTTAAGATATGGGCAGTGTCAAATGTGTATGTTTTGAAGGTACCATAACTAGCTTATGTTTGGGACTCCTATTTTGCATTTTGTGAAACTGACAATATGTTGCTGGATGTTTTTTCATTTTCTTTATTTAGTACCTTTCTGCTCTTGGATTATATTGTTTGTCAAAGAGATGGATTATAATATGTTCTGAACTTTCAAAATATATTGCTTCTTTTCATGACATGTATTTGCTTTGTTGTTTCATATAACATCTCTCTAACAAACATTGTTACTTTCGTGGATCTTGATATGCTCATGTTCCATAATCTAATATGATCTTATATTACTAATATATGTACTATGTGTTTTTATTTACCATGACTAAATTTTACGTTGGCATAACGTTTTACAAAGTATTTAGACACATAATGAATCTTAAAGTACTATTTTCGATCTCTTTAATCAAATCAACCTACACTAGGATCACTCATATAAATATGTACTTGAAAAAAATGAAGAAAGGGTTCGAAAAGATAAGGTTAAAAGTGTTGTAAAATGATAAAATACCATTTCATACCGAGAGGAATAGCTAGTAACGTAGTACTTGAAGTTCTCCTCGAGTTACTTTTCTAGTCGTTGTATTGGAGGTTGAAGCAGACACGTCTTCAGCAAGGGTAATTTTGTAAAAAAAGTAAATTAGCTAAATCAATTATTTTTTTAAAATTATATTTATTTTATGATGATAATCAATATAAAAAAGATTTTGTGTGATTTGAGGAATTACTTATTGTGAAGAGTTATGTAATTGATCTCCAATAAAGCTATTTAAAAAAATAAATAGAATTCCTAAAATTTGAATGAGGGAGGAAATCTTTTTTTTTATAGCTAAATCATTTTTTTTATTTATATTTATTATGCAGATAATCAATACTCCCTTTGTCCCTAATTACTTATTCACTTTTGATTGACACACCTATTAAAAAAATAATTATTGACATAGTGAGTTTACCATTTTATCCCTATTAATTATGAAGTGTAGGGATGACAATGGGGCGGGGCAGATGCAGGGCGGGGTGG
>JAJOOO010000460.1:0-53925 GCA_029582685.1 Solanum piurae | reverse complement strand
AAAATTAAGTTTGTTTTTAAAAAATATTTTCAACGTCAAAATTTTATTTTTTTCACCCCAATCCTTGACCCCCCACCCATCCCCTATCAGCCCCCCACCCCATCCACCCCCTACCAGCCCCCACCCCCCAAAAAAATTAAGTTTGTTTTTTAAAAAATATTTCAATTTTTCACCCCTACCCTCCCTCCCCCCCCAAAAAAAATTTAAGTCGGTTTTTAAAAAATATTTTCAATTTCAAAAATTATTTTCTACTCTAGTAAAAATAAAAGATATTTCTCAAAAACATTTTTCATTCATAAATCAAACACTAAAAATCTTTTCCGGAAAATATTTTCTAGTCACCAACCGTACCAAACATGAGAAAATAAGTCAAAAATCAACTTGTTTTCCAGGAAAACATTTTCTAGGAAAACATTTTTCATGGAAAACATTTTCCTTCATACCAAACACACCCTAGCTTACATGACATTTTATATACTCCCTCCGTTTCAAAAAGAGTGATTTAGTTAAACTTGACACGGAGTTTAAAAAAATAAAAAAGACATTTGAATCTTGTGGTCCTAAATTAAAGTTATGTCAAATGTATTTAATCTTGTGGCCTTAAACATGTCACGTGGAAAACTGAAATTAAAATGTTACTAAAAATGATAGAGTCTAAATAACTCCATTTGATTCAACATGGTTCCAATAGGAAGGACTAACATTATTAATTTGCTAGCTACATAATTTGAAACTTTGCAGCCAGCCATGACTGATGACACAAATTAAACAAGCTAAACATAAATTGCTCTCAGCTATACAAAGGACCACATGCTTGTACAGTTGCAGCAGTCATTTGCTCACTCTGAATTCCAGCATTACAAATATTCGCGATACCACGTATATGTTTCTTTCCATACGAGCTTAATTTTCCACAATGTGCCTCAAATATCTCGACCTATATATACATGAAAATAAAAAAACATTCTCATGATTCCATATACGTGCAAAAGAACAATAAGAAGAATGTTCTATAATTAGGCGAAATACTTACATAGGATTTAAGACAATCCCAGTTATCAACTAGTGGTTGTCCAGCAGATCGAACACTTTGTAGTGCCTTGTTACCATATTCAACTCCAAACAGAAGATCTCCAATATGTTTTACACTATTGTCCACTTGACTTCTATGTGCTACAACGTTAATAAGTTTAGCGCGAGCTTCAAAATACTCATCAGAACCTTCAGGAGCATCTTCATACTGCCAACATTTAGAAAGAAGTATGAATCAGAATAATCTTTCGCGTCTTTCTTGGCAAGGAAAAAATATTAAATTATATTGTATATGACTTGATGTGTTGCAAAGAAAGGTAGGGACATACTTTGGATTGCCAGTAGAAAAGTTCAGTTTCTCGTTGTTCAACATTCTGTGACGATGATTTATAAGAATTCATGGAGACATGAGAGTGGTTTATCGAAGCAATGCCCATATACTGGAAAAGAGCATCAACACTTAACAACATATCACCATATTGCATGACATGAGAGCCATATGTTAGATTGGCTGCTGTTCTGTTTGCAATCTGATCATAATGAAACATAATTATCAATCGTTCTTTAGATAGGCTATAACTGGTTAGAACATATACATAATTGAGATTACGTATAGTACAAGCTCTTACCCTATCATACTGATCATCTAGAGTTTCAGTTTGTCGATCTTGAACATCACTGTATATCAATGTATCAAGATATAAGAAGAAGTTTCATTAATATTATAGTTTTGAAAACTTTAAATCAATTGATTTTCCCTCGATCAGGGACTTGAAAAGTTGTGTGTTACGTTACCTGTCCTCCATCCAAGCAACACTGTACAAGTCTCCTAAGCACACACCTTTAAACTCAGGAGGGGGACACTCTACAAGGCAGGGATCGCGTGCATCACCCACACCACAATATGTTCCCCAACTACTTTCATTGGGATTTGATGCAGTCGTTACATAAATATCTAAACCTTCAGGAAGAAGACCGTCAAACATGCTTCCAGACTCACAAGCTTCTAAGTAAAATACCTAAAACATATAAGAAAAAACAGCATCCAGCGTTATATTAGACCGAAGGGAGTAAATGACTTAAGATCAACTGAAAGAAGGAAGTTACCAGTTTACTATATGTCCCAGAAGCATGCTTCTTTTTCAACACGTTAATCAAATCATTTGCGTAGACAACTCCAGCTGGCATTGCTGTTCATTTGGAAACATGAAATAAATAAATATGAACATATAATATATGTGTGTGTGTGTGTGATGACGATCGAATCACTTACAAACGATTCCAGGGCCACCATGATCAACATAGTAGATGAAAACATGGTCATTTGGAGCACTGTTCAAAACTTTACCACTTCCTCCAGTTATACCACTTTTGTTGGCAAGGATAACATTGAAAAAGTTTTCAGCATTAACATCTTCACCTACATAATCCTGTCCCAACAAAATATAACCCCGGCCTTCATCAACGTACGTAACACACATTTTAAGTATTTTTGAGGGATAGAATTGCTCGAAAAGAGAGGGAAATAGGACACAAACCTTAGGAACACCTTTGTAAACATCTTGGCCATGTGGGTTATTGATGATAACTCCAGGTCTAGGATTCATAGTGTTGTTAGCAATATCATCGAACATGAATACAATAATGTTCTCGTCTTTAAGACCACCTTTCTTGAGTAATTGGTAAGCGTGACATACATCAGCCTGAAATCAATCAATAAAATGACAAAACAAATCATCACTCAATTCTAACACAACATTTCTAAGTTCGTTGTTAAATCGCTCGTAGCTAATAACCTGATGCCTGTAATTCCACCATCCATTAGAGCCAGCAACTAGGACAGCCCATTTGGTCCCTACAGTTTCTTCAGTTAAGAATTTAGAGACACTACGACCTTCAATGCTGGCCCAAATTGAGAGCACAACAAAAAGTGCAACACATACTTTGTACTTAAATATCATTGTATTGTGTTTTATGGTTAATTAACAAACAAATTGGATAATTGGACTATTGAGTTGTATGGTAATATTGATGTATGAAAAATATATATAGGACTTTAAACTCCTTTAAGCCAACACTAGAGACATACTATGATCAAGACAAGTAGACAACGTAGATTTCAAAGGTCTAAAGGGAAAAAAAAACATGAAATATATATCTAGACATTGACAAATATTGCAATAGATTTATTCCCCTTCTTTTACAAGAAATTTCTCCACACTTGCGACAAGTTTTTCATGTCATTTTTTTGGGTTTCCATCTGGTGTTCAAAGCCCGTATTGGAGGCTCAATTAAATTCTGATTCATGTCATTTTTTTTGTTTCTCACCCGGTGTCCAGAGTCTGTATTGAAATCCATATTGGAGGTTCAATTAAATTCAAATCCATGCCATTTTTTTTGTTTCCGACCCGGTGTCCCGAGTCTGTGTTGGAGGTCTGACTAAATCCGGATCCATGTAAAAAAAAAAAATTGGTTTTCTACTCGGTGTATGGAGCCTGTATTGGAGCTCCGACTAAATCCGTATCCATGTCATTTTTTTGGTTTTCCACCCGGTGTCCTAAGTTTGTATTGGAGCTCCGACTAAATCCGTATCCATGTCATTTTTTTGGTTTTCCACCCGGTGTCCTAAGTTTGTATTGGAGCTCCAACTAAATCCGGACTCGTGTTTTTTTTTTGGTTTCCACTCGATGTACAGAGCCCATATTGGAGCTTCGACTAAATGTCTGGATCGCGCACTGCATTTTCTATTCGGGGGTCGCGCTCCTAACAAGATTTTCTCCATACCCAAGGCTCGAACCTGAAACTTGTAAAGGCAGCAATCCCACTACTACACCACAATTCATGTTAGTCAAGTTTTCATATCATTATTAGTTATTACATCCATACTATACACTCATGTTTTCCATTTTTTATTTTTTATTTTTTATTTTTGTTATTTTGGTGTATTGATACACATATTGACCAAAATCAATTATTTTAACACAATCAAAAGACCATTTAGGCATTTAGTAATCACCCGCAGAATGTCAAATTAAAGATAGATATAATTATAATTACTCTAATTTTAGAGGGATTAAAACCAAACATGTCATTCCAAGGAAACGAGGTTCTAGGTTCCTTCCCTCTCACCATATTTTAAAGGAATTATGTATTCTGAAAATGAAATACCAGATAACTATGATGACTATAAGGTTAAGAAATGATTAATAAATCATTCGAAACAAACAAATTCACAAAAAAAAAATAGCTTTTCAAGTCAAACCAACATTGTGTCTACGGAAAGTTTTATGGTATATATACAAGGTCAGGTGACGTTCTCTTGAAGTTAACAATTAAGTTTGTCCGCATTGTATAAGTTTAGTTTCAAACAATGAAACATCCTTCAAAATTTTGGAAGAGAGATTCCGAATGCTCAAACTTTTTGCTAGCCCCTCCTTCCCCTGCTGCCTATTCTGACCATCGGAAGTATACAATAACAATGTCCAAGCATAAAGCACCGTCTGATCGTGATATTACCTGTTTAATGTCCTCCAATGGCACCACCTTGACAGAAACAATATAAGTAACTAGAGCTGTCAAAATGGGCTGACCCATTAGGCCAGCCCAAACCCAACCCTTGAATTAAATGTGATTGGGCTTAATTTTTCAGCCCATTTAGGAATGAGGCTTTTTAGCTCAGTCTCATTTGGCTCGTAGGCCCAACCCGCATACCTCAAAGGTCAGCCCATGGGCTGTGAATTTTTAAAAAATTATTATATATATTTTAAGTAGTGTTTTATTTGTTAAGTTTTCGTTTTGTAAATATTCACTGAAGTATATGTAATTTATTAATGAATTTCTGTATGTATTGATGTCGTGTTCATCAGACATCAACGTTCATACTCTTTGTAAGAGGGCAATGTTGTCCATTTTTTGGTTGAATGGTCAACCCGTCCCAACTCGTGGCCCGCTTAGGGCTGGGTTGGATTGCTATTTTATATGCCCTTTAATTAAAAGGATCAGCCGTTCCAACTCATTTAACTCTCTAGCCCATTAGGATTGAATTGGATTAGGTTGGATTGGGTCAGCCCATTTTGACACCTCTAGAAGTAACAAATAATGCACGAAATAAGAGCTTTATTTCCAATAAGATCAACTTTTTTTGTATGTGTAATGTGTAATACACTCTACACATAATTGGTTCATTGTGAGGCGATCCAAAATGTGTAATGTGTACAGTGTATTACACATCCTGGATCACCTCACAAAGAACCAATTATGAAGGAGGAAAAGTCAGTGACCAACAGTAGACGTTATGAAAACGTTACTCTTCTCATCCTAAAATGTCAATTAATTAATCATTTATCATGAGTTAAGAGGGGTTACTTCTTGGAAATTAGCTCCTGAGTAGTCACCCCTATAAAAGCAATTGAATCAATCGGATTTTTTTTACAGAATACTTCAATTTCTCTCTAACAATTTTGTTACTTGTTCATTAGCTTTGAGCAATCTTCAAGCTTGTCCGAAGAAATATATCATTGGATTCAGGCAACACATGCTACATTAATTTCCTTAATATTATTTAATATGGTCAATTTGTTTTATCTCATTTATTATTTACAACTTTATATATTTATCTACTTTTTTCGTCTCTAGTACCCCCTAGTTTCAACATATGATATGGTGGAATGAGGTAGTCTGAATAAAAAGTTGATGCTAGTTGCAATTGACGATCAGCTTAGATTAGGGTCAGCTCAAACTTGATAAATTCGTTCGTTTGTGTGGAGAATCTCGCTCGTTACTCGAGATTTCTGTATCTGTTTAATTTTGCATCCATTCTCTTCCTTGTTATTTTGTTCAACTAATTCAAAAGAGCAATTTTTTCAATCCGTTAACCACTACACTAAACCTTCAACTTGTATCTAGAGGTGTCAACACTTAAATACATATTCATTAAACCAAATTTTGACCTATATATACAATGTAATTTTTCGACAAACGGGTGTCTCCGAGGGTAGCTCGGCCCCTGATGTTGATGAACTTGCAAATTCTTGGCCATATTTTTGAAGTATTTCCTGGTGCCCAAGGTTTCTGGATTTTCTTGATAACAAATAATGATATGGTGAACAAATGAGTGTACAAAATGCATTATATTTACACAAAATGTTTTAGTAGTATGTTTTATTTATATATAAAAAAAAACTTGGATTTCGTCTCATGTGTTTGTAGTCTTCATACATTTGTCTTCAAGAATTATACTCAGAACTCAATAATCTAACAAAATGTGAATATCAATATACTAATATAAATAGCAACATCAGCACCTAAAAGCTTTGGCTTCAAGTGCCATTCTGCAGAGATGCACCTTGTTGCAAGAACAGGCAAATGACAGTACTGTCATCTCTCTTGCTGTTTGGAAACCTCTGTTTCCATGCATCTAAAGAAGCTTGTACTACTGATTCTGCGGCTGCTGCTGCATTATTTGTTGCACACACTATGGAGACGACTTGATCGTTGCTCAGAACATCCCACACCTATTTTACAATGAAAATAAACATGTCAAGTCTTGTAGAAACAGAACAAAATATACTAGTACTAGTACATAGTTAAAATAGGCTTACCCCATCAGTTGCTAGAACAACAAACTGGTCATTCGGAGTAATGTGGTGATAAGAGACATCAGGCTCGGAGATTATGCCAAAATATTTTAGCATGAAATCCCCAAAAGATCTTGTCATGGCCAAACCAGGAACATCTTCCTTGGGTAACCACACTCTCTGGATATGGGGCTCTTCTTGCCGTGCAAAAACTCTGCCACCACACCCCCTTATTCTTTCTGCTTCAACTGTATGCATCAAACAGTTTATGATCATTTAGTCACTAGTAAACAACAACAACATATCCAGTGTAGTTCCACATAGTGGAGTCTAATGTATGCAGACCTTACCTCTACCTCACAGGTGAGATAGACGGACTGTTTCCAATAGACCATTAGTAAGAACAATTTGAAATTGAATTATGCCAAGTGTGTCAATATTATGAAACGAAGAGTCTTACAAGTCAGGCTAGGCTTCAAATCAGTAGTTAACTGAACAGCCTCGATTACTCCCTCCTTTGTCTTTCTTCCTAGTACAGCTCGAGAATCTCCAAGATTCGCGATAATCAGATCATCATCCTATAACATTTTCTATATTAGATTCTCCAGAACTTTTAGCAATATTCGCGATAACCAGGTCAAAGAAAGATTTTTCTCGTTACCTGTCTTATAGCAACGACAGCAGTTGTTCCACTGAAAGAAGAGTCCAAATTCTCAAGACTTCTAATATCTCTATCCATCACCATAAAGGAACTCCAACAAGCCTTTTTCCACTTGTTAAAATTCCTTGTCATCACATTTTGATTCACAGAAAAGATCTTTGGCAGAGAAAATGTAAGTTTCAGCAGCAAAGATGGCAACTTATTCATAACAAACTTGCTGACTATTTGTCCATTCTCTCCATGTCCATCAAAAACTCCACCGAAAACACCGTTTTCTACACCATACCCCTGCCATAAAAAGGAAAGTTTCCATTTTAAGATACCCCATGTAATGAAAAAGGTATAATACATAAACATGACCCTTAACTTGGCATCAACTGACAACTATGACTTTTAACTATTGATACCCCATGTATTATGTCATGTAGGACACGTGTGTCTATTTGTTCAATTTTATACAAGTTTAAGTGTCTATTTGTGCACACTCAAAGTTGGAGGGCATAGTTATCCGTTGAAACCAAGTTAAAGATCGTGTTTATGCATTATGCCCTGAAAAACTAAGTAAACATGTTGCAAAATGACAAACCCGATAGAGAATAGCAGAATCTTGATTGATTCCTTTATTTCCTTGTTGAGAAAAAACAGAACAAATTACTTGTTTGTACCTATTAATGTTGTAGTCTTCATGGTGAACAACATTTTCATTTCCAAAATCAACAGGTTGAATCTCAAAAGATGCAGAGGATATGCAGATTCCCATATTGTCAACTACTTTTTATTTATTTATTTGTGATGCTTATTTTAACAATGGGAGGAAGAGAATCCCTTATATAAAAAAATTGTTAGACTATTGGAAAGAGTTGAAAAATGAGATTAATGAATATTCTGAATAATAATTGTGGCTGACAAGGACTAGAAAAAACTGATTCAGATTCAACAATTCACTTTTTTAATTGTGATGTATTATTTTAGATTACCCTAAGATTCACTTTAAGGGGCATCTGAGCTGTACTCTTGTAGGATTAATTAACATAAGCACACTTTAATTATTTAATAAAGGTAAGACTTCAGCTTTTAACACCTCAGCTTATAGTTTATGATGAATCTTAATTTCCAAGAAGAAACCTAAGGATGTTAAGAGTGTTAAGTTAAACCTTGAAAAATATACTCCGACCATCTCAAATTATCTATCGTATTTCTTTTTTTACACGCTCCAAACTATTGTAATTAAGAACGATTTTGACTATTTTATTTTTATTTTATATCTTAAGATATATATGTATATATAATATTTCTTCATTGATTATTTACTTTATTTATGTTATTACCCTATAGTTAAAGGTATATAGTCTTCCAGAACAATTACAATTAAAGATAAAATGAGAAGATATAATTAATTTTATTTTGAACTTCTAAAATACTTAATAAACAAGCTAAGATAATTAGTTTTACAAATTAGGATACATAATTTAAGACGAAGAGAGTAATTTGAAGAACTAAATTGGGAAGTCTAGTTTTTTTGAGCTGGTAACTTAAACCAAAGATCAATTAGACATCTTGCATTATTTTGAATGTGTTGACTTTTTAAAACCATTTGTTTACAATTTTAATTTTAATGTTGACTCATTCCAAATGTAAGGATGTTGTCATCATGGTAATACGAAGGAACCAAAGACGTTGGAAAACATATAGATTTGACATTAGATTACTTGTTCATATTCTGAGAATCAAACAATAATATAATATTTCTTTATGATTCCTATTTGCCACGGCATAAATTTAATATTTTGAAAAATAAGAAAAGATGCCTTTTCAAATATTTGAAAGCTTATCAAGAAATTCATCCAATCATATACAAGTCTTGTGATTCCAAGCAAGGCCCCTCACATTTTTCTTGCGTCTTAGAAATCAAATGATACTCCTTCCGTTTTAATTTATTTTAAACTGCAACTCTTTTTCTTTTAGTCGATTAAAAAGAATGATTTTTTTCAATATTAGTAATAATTGAATTATTTTTTATATTTTTTTCTTCGTTCATTTTTACTTATCATTATTTGACTTGGCACACTCATTAAGCATTATTGATAAAGGTATTTTACTACATTATCTTTATTAAATGATGTTTAGTATTAGGTCTTGGAAATTTATCTGGAAAATAAGTGTTTAATATTGAGAGTAAAACATGGAAAAAACTAATTGTCTTTTCTTGGTATGTCAAAAGTGACAAATAAAAATGAAAAACTATTTTAGAAATAAGTGACAAGTAAAAATGAAAATTTATTTTAGGAATAAGTGACAAGTAAAAGTAAACAGAGAGAGTAGTAACGATTGAATTTTAAAATATTTATGTTACGCGAGATAATTTATAATCACACAAATATCATGATTTATTTTAGATCATAATTTTTAAAAGTCTTAATTTTTTTTGATGTTCAATTAATATCATCACATAAATTTGGACCTTAATGAGAGTAGTTCTTACTAAACAACTAGCATTATATTCCTCTTTTAATTGATTTTAACAAGCATTATTTATCATTTCTCGTTTAATTCAATTAAGAAAAATAGTTTTGGTAAAGAATGAGGTAGGGCTAGCTTTGCTAAACAAAGTTGACAAGTTGTAGATGACTAATTAATGATATTTCATCGTCAAATGACTTATCAAGAAAAGTTCATTTGAATGTGTAATATCTTTAAGAGAAATAATATTAAAACTATCACAACAAAGTGCATTGTTTCATAGGCATTTAAAAGAGAGCTAATCTTATACAAAATTTAGCATAGGATATACAATATTAGGTTAGCTTTTTTCTCTCTGAATATATAATATTTCTTAATAACGCTTAACTCCACAGCGGCATCGCCTATATATGTGAATTAATTATTCCAATATGAATATAATTATAAGATGCCTTTTTAAATTGTTGAAAGCTTATCAAGAGTTTAACCTGTCTAATTATACTAGGTGTCATGATTCTAATAAAGCCGGTTTGGCCAAGCTATCAAAAACTCTTTATTATTTGAAGAAGCACTTTTATTAAAATAGTTTTTAAGAAAAAGTAATCTTGGAGAAAACTAATTATATTTGGTCAATATTTTTTTTTTAAATGCCTTTGAAGGTTAATAACGGGAAAAAAAGTATCATGACATGTGTTACTATTACAAAAAATAAATAAGGAAATTATTTAGAATATATTATTATGCTAGACTTTGAAGTCATATGAAAAAAATATTAACTCTTATTTTTCAGCAATACTTTGTTTTTCCAAAGAGAAAAAGGAGAAATAAAGACAAAGGATGCTAGAGAAAAAGGAAGAAGTAACTCATATTTGTATTTATCTATATTATAATAATTGATTGATTTTCTAAAGACAAAAAGGAAAAGAGAGATGGAAAAGACACAGAAAAAACAAAATAAAAATATATTTTTTTTAATTGAGAGATATATGTATTAAATTAAGCATAAATTACCTAACTACACACTATTTATTATTATATTTTTTTATTTTTCCTACCATTTCAAAAAATATCAAAAATCTCCTCTTTTGCTTCCGTCATCTCCTTTTCCGGATACATTAATTTGAAATTTCATACCCATAATTTTTTTTCCTTAATCTATTTTTGAATTCCAAATATTCTCTTTCCAATTAATGATTTCAAGATTTTTATGAGGTGATTTCTCACTTCAATTTTCAATTTCTTTTAAATATATTTTTAGTTTTTTCATCTTAAAAAATTATTGAATTTGTTACTCCCGGTCTCTTTACTCTTTACTGGAATAGGGGTGAAAAACATTGCTAATGCAGAGAGTTCATCTTGGAGTGCATTTGGAATTGTTCTAGGAATTTCTAATGGCGGTCTTGATACACTTCATTCCATTGGTTCGATCTTTCAGTATTGAGTTTACCCAATTAGTCCGAGAAGGATACATCTTCGTTGCTTTCCGTTGATTAGATTGTTGACTTTTTTTAAAATTTTGCTTGGTAAATATAATTTATGAAACAAAAATATGTTACCTTGAATAAATTAATTTTATGCTTTTGAGAAAAAACAAAAAAATTATAATTTCATTCCAATAACAAAAAAAAATTGTTTCTGCTGCTCCTCAGAAATATTTGCTTATTTTTTTTGTGTCCTAACACTTCAAAAAAAAATAAAAAATCTAGCCTCTAAGAAAGCTTGGCCAAACAAGTACAACCAGGCTCTTGAACACACCCACACGACCAACCAGCCAATTAAGTTTAATTTTTGAAAGAACTTAAATTTTTTTCTTCATCTTGTGGTGGAAAATTCATCAAATCGACAGTACAAATATATTACACAATAGCCCGTTAATCAATGGATGTAACATAGTTCTAATCGAGGTTAATGAGAAATTAATTTTTTTTTTAGTGTTAATTAAGTTGTTTACACTAATTTCTTTTTAGTTTGACAAAGGTATTAGTTGTGGAAAATTAATTATTTCATATTCCAAATTCATGCATCAAATTTTCTTCTTTCTATCTTTTTTCCCAAATAATAATTATTATTATTTGGTCTAAGTATGTCACCAAAATCATTTATTAGGCTCCAAGATTTAATTAGTAATACTTTCCTAGGCATATATAGCAAAGTATTGAAGGTTGTCACAAAGGATAACGCAGCGAACACTTTGCTAGTGCTTTGAAACTCGCAAAGTATTGTGAACCGAGTTGAATATCTAAGGGCCTATAGACTAGAATTGGTGAAGATTAATTTAGTTGGGATTATTATGCTGAGTAAAATATTAGAGTGTTTTATTGAAATTCCGGCCCAATTAGCATTTGGTTAATAGGGTAAATGAGTTGGAAAAAAGGGTTTATGCATATTGAAGAAAATGTCTGTCATCTTCTTCTTCTAGAGTCTAAGCTCCTCATCCCCATTTTTATCTCTATCGTTAGTTACTTTTTATTATCATATTTCCATTGTAATTCAATAGCTTGGATATTACAATTACAATTTTAAAATTGTAATTGTGTTTCAGTTCTCTTATAGAAATTCGAATTTGTTACACCGAGCACTAAAACCAAATCTTAGTAATGTGCCTTCGCACCGCGAAGCACCGTCATAGCTGATAGCACCATGTCACAAGGGTTATTTTTGTTTGACTTTTTTCCATAACTATAAATGGTTTCTAACTTTAGTTTTAAAGAGGAATTCCATTTTTATAAAAAAAATTCTCCTTTGATAATAAAGTGTTGACTATATATCTTCCATCACATCGATCCGAATCATGTTAATTATCATGGTGTTTATGATTTCCACGCAAATAAAACCAATACCTTGGAATAAAAAAGAAAGTAGCTAGAATTAAAGACTTATAATTGGTATGTTAAGTGGAAAATTTTGAATTTCAAATATTTTCAGGACAAAAGCAAGAAAATTATCTTTCTCATTTTATAAAATTTACATTAAAATTTTAAATACATGACATTTAGTGTTTAGCATATGGAAGCAACTAGACATAATTCCTCTTTTCAACTTAAAATATTCATTTCTCGTATATAGAATTTTATTTCTTTTTTACTCCCTCCATTTCTATTTATATATCATTCTTACATGATCATTAATATTTATCATTTCACAAAAAATAATAGTGAAAATTATGTTTAAATATGTCTCTGAATGATTTTCTTTATACATGTTTATTGCCTCACGAAGTTAATATGGAATAGAGAGAACAATATTTAACTAAGAATGAGTAGGCTATGAACAAGTTGGCCCTACAAAGTTGATAAGTAGTAGCTGCCAAACAATACTTTTACCCCATCATTTGAACTAAAATGTGATATTCATGGAGCTTAATTTTGTGGTTGGATAATGGAAGATCACTCATCGAATTAATTAATACTAAAAGAGAGGACTTTTTGACAGTAATGGATACCTAATTACAATTCCTATACATTTATTCGTATTTAATTAAATACTTGTTTGACTATATTCAATTTTTAAAATAAACTATGATGACAAATGTCTTAATTCATGCGTCATATCATACTAAGAACACTTCATTGTCTTATCTTTTATGAGAAATGTACGGAAATTGTTACGGTCAATGCATCATCATTTTCATAATATTGGAGAAAAAACTTAATAAATATTTATAAGAAAAAATGGATAAGCAATATATTGTCTCAATTAGAAATAGAATATTAGGATTATCAGCATTATAGTGTTGTTGGCATCATGTAAATGTGAGTTACACAAATAATTAAGGCCGATCCAAGGCTGATTAGAGGAGAATGATTGTGCTACTTAGGTTGAAGGTTCACATAAAAAAAAAAAATTAAGTACTAACTATGATGAATCACTTGAATATTTGGATATAATTCATGTTAGTCAAATTGATTTTGTCGTGAAAATTCTTTTTGATATGGATGATAGTGAGATTCGATTTCAGGACATCCGTCTACTCTAATATCATGTTGAAATATATGACCATCTCATCTAAAAGTTTAACATGTCAGAGAGAGCACATATATAATTATATTTTCAATAAGGTAATGGTGTGTGAAAATCTAATCAAACATATAATATGCAGGATCATTGAATAGAATATGAACATAATTGAATCAATTCTTTATTATCTTAATTTATCAATTCTCAAATGAATATTACTTTTGTTCTATTTTGGCCTTCTGTTTTTAATGATTCAAGGACATTTTAGCTCCTCAACATCTTAAAATATTTGGCTCAAATTAAGTTTAGATTACTACAACCGGACTATTTGTTTACTTTAATTTATTTATTTTACTCATTAATTGTACAAATTAAAATTTCGAAAATTGACTTGAAGTAGTAACTCAAATAAACATGCAAAACCCCTATTTATAAAGATTTTGGATTCATTCATGATAATCAAATTATATATGATCTTGTTTTCACCTTTCCAATTAATCTCGATATAATCTTTAAAATTTTAAATTTTCCATTAGTCATGTTGCCTCATTTTGCTTGTGTTGACTTTTGGAATCTATTGCTTTAAAATTTTAATGTCTCATTCTTGCACGTAAGGATTTTTATGGGAATAAAAATATATACCATAAGCTATATAATTGGCGGTACCAAAGCAAAGAAATGTTGATAGAGATGACTGATTATTTTTACTTGTTCAATATTGACTTGACATATTTTTTAAGGAGAAATAAAATAATAATCTTATTATATATATATTTTTTATTATAATAAACTTAATATTTTAAAAAATACATTAAAAATGACTATAACTAATAATAAAAATAAAATAAAAACTGAGTGATAAATTATTAAAAGATTTTAAAAAAAAAGGAATACTTGATGAAACGATGCCTTTTCATATCCTTGAAAACTTATCAAGAACTTTATCTTATATAATAATAAAGTGTTATGATTATTAAGCCAATTAAACTTGGTCTTTTCTTCATCTAATCACCTTGCAGTAGGAAATCAAATTGATAATTCTTATTTATGGCCTATAAAGTGTAAACTTAAAATGCTCATTTCACCAAGCATTTGTTCATTTCTTATATACTACATTAAAAATAATATTTTTTAGCAAAGTATATATAAGTATGCTATGATCAGCTGGCCGTACAAAGTTGATAAGAAATACTCCCTCCGTCACATTTTTACTTTGCACTTGCATTAAGAAATGATGTAACTTTACTCTTCTATCCTTATTATATTTTTTGGAACTCAAGTTTTCAATCATTGAATATGAATTAATTTATTTTAATTAATTAATTTAATCAATGAACAATTTACTTAACTTTTCTAAGTTGGTCAAATGTATGTTTTCAATGCTAATAACTCACAAGGGTAAAAAAGGAACAATATGCTAATTTATGCATTGATTTTATGAAATGACAAGTATTATGAACCAACTATTTATAGAAAGGGATGACATATCAAATAGGACGGAGGGTGTAGCTGACTAATGATATCTTAATCTTTAATTAGAATGTGAATAATTAAGCATCAGACTTAATTATCATTCATAATTGAGTGGAGATGCATAATGGGAGATATGACTCATCATTTCGATAATAATAATTATAATAATTTTTATTCATATTTAGAAATTCCTAGTTTGACAATTGTATGGTCGGTTGAATAATTAATACATCTTGTTCATGAGCCAGATATTATATCAAGAATTTTTTTGCAAAATGCATCTCTGAGAGATGTACGGAAATTGTACCACATCTAATTGAGCAAAACACTTGGTGAAATTTGTACCGTTTTAATACAAGCGTCTTAATTACTCTCTTTTTTTTAAATCACACGTGGCAGATGTTCGCTCTAAATGTACATGCAAGTTTACATGGTCGAACACAGAGGTGAACCCAAGATTTGAAAACGACGAGTGCACCACAAAAGATAATGCATGATATTGGTTTATACAATAATTTTATTAAACATTAAAATACAAAACTACGATATTTATGTATAAATAAAATAAATGACTCTAATAGATAAAGTTTGTTTTGTGGAGTGGTGGTTTTAAATTTCATTTTGCACCATGAGGTCGCAAGTTCGAAACTAGCCATCCCCCAATTTTATTCAATATTTTTAAACTTCATAGCTAAAAGCGAAAAAAAAACAAGAAAAATAAGTAAATGGGACGAACCCAGTCCCCTTACCTCAATGAAGTACATCGTCTAAACCAGCTAACTCAATTGGCTTTTGTGTCTTTGGGTGCCTAACAAAATATATGTTTATTTTAAGATATATATATAATTTTTCAAATTTAACGGGTACACGTGCACCCTCAAGGATACACGTGGATCTGGCTCTGGTCGAACAAGTAATAAAGTGGTAATTCAAAAAGCCAAATGCCTAACCCACATGAACTTGTGATTTAGCCAGAATCTAGTTATATTGTGATCATAATTTGAGAGGAATTCCAGGTTTATGACTCTGCTGAGGAATTATGTAAAGCATTTGATTTTATTGACTTAGTTTATTCATCTAACTGTTAATTTACGGGGTTAATAATATGTGCATGGTCTTCTCATCGTCTATCCATATTCGCATCACAACTACATCCTTGAGCGAGAATGTGATAAACCAACATGAATGTATATAGCTATCTTTCCGTTTTGTAACCAAGTAAGACATTCTAGGTGTATGGATATCTTAGTCTTAAATCAAATCTTTATTTTACTAAAGTAAAAATCTTACTCCTTATATTCTTCGTCTATCTCAATGATTCGTCTTCCGAATTCACAAAGAGATTATAGATTTACTTCAATGGTAGTTAAACATTAAAACAGTAAGCCCAAAAATATAACAACAACTAATATTGATAAATAAATTCGTGTTTGCTCAACGTTCGAGATAGGTTATGACTTATTTTTCTTAGACTTCAAAATTTCTGATAAATTTTCACACAGTGAAAACATCTCACATTTACTTTTGGCAATAAAAGTTGATAGAACAGTACTAAAACAAGATGGATAACAATCTTCATGTTTTGTCATAATAGGTGACAATTGTATTAAGTTTTTGATTGATCATATATTTACTAGTACTAAATTGCAAGAGCAGTGTACAAAATAATAGCATCCAAACATCTGACATAGTTGCGGTGATTGCAAGAAAAGCCAGTATTTGCTTATAGCCATAGCTCAAGTATTATTTTTCTGAGAAACATGTTGTTATTGCAAGAACAAGCAGATGACAGTGCTGTCATCTCTCTTGCTGTTTGGAAACTTCTGTTTCCATGCATCTAAAGAAGCTTGTACTACTGCCTCTGCGGCTGCTGCTGCATTATTTGTTGCACACACTATGGAAACGACTTGATCGTTGCTCAGCACATCCCACACCTATTTTTACAATGAAAATAAACATGTCAAGTCTTGTAGAAACAGAACAAAATATGCTAGTACTAGCACTAGTACATAGTTAAAATAGGCTTACCCCATCAGTTGCTAGAACAACAAATTGGTCATTTGGTGAAATGTGGTGATAAGAGACATCAGGCATGGAGATTATGCCATAGTTTTTTAGCATGAAATCTCCAAAAGCTCTCGACATCGCCAAGCCAGGAACATCTTCATGTGGTAACCACACTCTCTGTATATGTGGCTCTTCTTTCAATGCAAGAACTCTACCATCACAGTTCCTTATTCTCTCTGCTTCAGCTGTATACATCAAACAGTTTACGATTAGGCACTAGTAAGCACAATTCGGAACTCAACTATGCCAAAGTGTGTCATGTCAATGTTACGAAAAAAAGTCTTACAAGGCAAGCTAGGCTTAAAATCAGTAGTTAACTGAACAGCCTCAATCACTCCCTCCTCTGTCTTTCTTCCTAGTATAGCTCGAGAATCACCAAGATTAGCGATAATCAGATCATCATCCTGTATCGTGTATAAAGTATTAGATTCTCCGAAATCCAAATGAAGTTTGATTTCATTTATAAATGATCAAAGATAGACTTTATTTTATTACCTGTCTTATAGCAACGACAGCGGTTGTTCCACTACATGAACAATCCAATTTCTCAAGACTTTTAATATCTTTATCCATCACCTTAAAGGAACTCAAATACGCCTCTTTCCACTTGTTAAAATTCTTCTTCTTCACTGATTCCTCATCAACAAGTTTGACATTTTGTTTTGGAGAAGTGATCTTTGGCAAAGAAAGTATATATTTCAGCAGCAAAGATGGCAACTTATTCATAACAAACTTACTAACTACTTGTCCATTCTTTCCATGCCCGTCGAAAACTCCACCAAAAACTCCATTTTCTACACCATATCCCTGCCATAAAAAGGAAAGTTTCCATCTTTAGATACCCCATGTATTGAAAAAACTAAGTAAACATGTTGTAAAATAACAAACCTGATAGAGAATAGCAGAATCTTGATTGAGTCCTTTGTTTCCTTGTTGAGAAAAAACAGAACCAATTACTTGTTGGTTCCCATTAATGTTGTTATCATCATAATGAACAACATTTTCATTACCAAAATCAACAGGTTGAATCTCAAAAGATGCAGAGGATATACAACTAACGAGTCCGCAGATACCCATATTATCAACTGCTCTTTCTTTTCTTTTTTTCCTTGTTTGTGGTTCCTATTTTCATGTATATAAAGGAATATTAGAGCTTTCAAAAGAGTTGAAAATGGGATTAATAAATTGAATAGATAGTAAAATAATGTAGTAATGTCTCCAAGAGGATTCCAAAAAGTCATTGAGATGCAATAATAGACTTGTTAATTGTATTTTATTGTTGGAGATTACCCTAGGATTCATTTCAAGGGGCAATTGAGTTGTGTTTTTGTAGAATCTCCACACGCAAATAGTAATTCATATTATAAAATACACGTAAGTTTTGCTGGCCCCAACTTGATGTACAAGAAAATTATTGTTACATTGCTTGAAAAAATAGTTTACTTAGTTAGCTGTCTCTGGTTAGTTATGAGCTATCCTTTGGATATAATCTTACTACCTCAGTTGGTTGGCTACCTGAATTCTGCCATATTCGTGAGGGTTCGATTCTCCACATTGTAATCCTCTCTCATTTCCACTTCCCCTATCCCCAATTTGAAGAAAAAAGAAGCTATTATTTAACTAATTTTATTTTTTCGAAAATGTACGAAAATTCTTTTTTTAAAAAAAGAGAGAAATATTAAAAACATTTCTAAACTTTGCACAAATTATTAGTTTCAACTATTGACAACCTTAAAAACACTCTTCTACTTGACTAACTGACATGCACTCCTGATCTGCCACATGACATATATAACAAGTGATTTTAAACTCTTGTAGGAACATGAAACTCTTATTAAAAAGTCAAGAGTAGTGTTGAAAACACCTCTAAACTTGGCAAGAATTTAGGAGTGTATTTCACTCATATTGCAAGATCGAAGGTGTATTTAAGTTCAGTTAGTCATGTAAAGAATGTTTATAAGGTTGTATGAAACTAATAATTTGAGCCAAGTTTAAGAATGTTTTCAGTACATTTCTCTTTTAAAAATAATAATAATAGGGGTAGGGAGGGCAAGGGGAAATGAGAAGTGGATTACGAGGTGGAAAATAAAATTATTAACAACAAAGTAAAAATTAAATAGTCAATCAATTAAACTACTAAAATTTCCGCAACCAATTGAAGTACTAATGACTCAGCTACACTAATTGAGGACTTTTGGCACACAACACATCCACTCCCAACGAATACATTGAGAAAAAGAAGACAAAAACGCTTAAGTAAACAGTAAGTCAACCCTAGGGAAAAATAATTATGAATAACAATACATATAATGGTATTTATTTAGGTTTTTTAAGATGTTAACCCAAAGAATTATTGCGTAACCTGCTGGATGTTGACTTCTTAGAACCATTTGTTTATAATGTTTTCTTTTAAAAAATAAAACATCTCATTCCAACATGTAAGGTTCTGGTCATGTAATATTTGTGTTTAGGAGTAAAAAATATGCACCACTAAGATTATAATATGTTTTCCGTTCTTTATAAATAAATATCTCGAGTTTAAGTGTTGAAAATAAAATCACTTTTTAATAGAAAACGCTTTTTACATATCAAGTAGACTTTTCTATCTGAATTTAAATTAATCAAATTTTAAAACAATATCATAAACCTGCCCCCAAATGATTGGAGGAACCCAAGGGTTTGGAAAAGATATGTCGAAAGGGGAAAAAAATAAATATATAAATATATGAAGATGCCTTTTCAAAACATTGAAAACTTATTAGAAACTTGATTTAATTATCTCTGTGTAATTTTCTTTATACAAGCTCTTTCTTCAATTTGCATCTTGTGGTGGGAAGACAAGTGATAGTTTCTTAATACCCTATCAATTAGTGATGACATAATATAACAGTCCTAATCAAGGTTAGTGTAATGAAAAATATTTAGTGTTACACATTATTGGTCAAACCGATCCATTTTTTGAAAATTATAATCTAAGTTGGAAACTTTAGCTTTACATGAAAGGACGATAATAGTGATCGAAAGATATTTGTTATGCGGTAAAAAGAAAACTAATCGTGTTATTCTTATCACTACGCGTGATTAAGTAATATGTTTACTCACCTTAATTTCTACCTATCAGAGTTAAATTGTGCCTCTTGATTGTTATTTGATAAACTCTAGTTTGGAGCTCAAATTGTGGTTATGTAATTTGAGTTGGTTTCACGTATTTATACATGTTTATATAAAGTATATACATTATATATACATATATAGTATATGAAATGTATATACAATGGATTATATAGATTTTTAAAAATGAAAAATATAAAAAAGGAGAAAAATGAATACGGTTCTATGGTCATTCGGAGGAGGAGGTTGAAATAAACTTTAAAATCGATTAGGCTTTACGGAATTTAACGTCACCATATATTTCTTTCATTTACTTTTAATTGTCTACTATTCTAAAAGTTAATTTTCACTTTTAACATATCAATTGTAAGTCTCTTCCGTCGAAGACACTTTCGAACCGGTAAGACTCACAATTCCTTTCTTTACGGAAGGAAGTAAGATAGGTCTAAGCTCAATCAGAAAAAAGATTCGGTTGCTCGAGACTCGACTCCCGATTTCCCATACTATTAAAAGATCAAAAAAATAAATTATATTCTACTTTTAACATTAATTACTTATTCATCATGATCCTTTTTCAAGACCTAATTAGACTATATATACATCAATTAATATGTGTATTGTGATAAAATATTCATATTAATTATTAATTTGTTAAGGGGCGTGCAAAGTTCAAAGTGGACAAGTAAAAGTGAACGAAGAGATTAATACTTACTAATGAACTCCAATACTTATTGTACGTATTCTTAGTCATGCTTCAGTGTTCGAATATATTTACGAAGAAAATAGATATGTTTAATGCATGTTCTTATCTTTGATGATGAATTTGTTCCACTCAATACCTTATTAACCATCATAATAATCCATCAAATACTATAATTGATAAGGTGTTGCTAACAATACTTGTGGACTTTCCCATATAGGCCTAATCACATTCATTCTTTTATATATTCAAAAATTGGTTGACATATGTTATCAATTAATCTCATCTTGAATGTTTCTTCTTATAATTCAATTATTAAGCAAATAATAATGTTTTTAATCCAACCACCTTCAATGCATGCTAGAATATACATAAATATCCCAAGCCATAAAAGAAATAGGGGGAAGAAAAGATAATTAAAAAAAGATCATACAGATAATTGTTGATGACTCAGGTTGAGTCATATAAACGTCGTGCACGTTAAAATTATACACCAAATTATTATATCAAACTTCTTATGGAGAATATTTTTTTTGGCAAATTTATTACTAGACAGTATCTAGCGGTCTTTTATTAAACATAAAAAATATCAATAGGGACAAGTACAAGCAAGAGGGACTAGACCTTACCTTACTAATCTTTTGGAGAATTAGAAATTTAGTTTCTCTCTATTTTTCTTTTTTTCTATTTTCTCCGAGTTCTTATTAAATCAGAGACACACAACATAAGTTAGAATTTATGATTATGATTTAATTCACTAAAACAAGACCCTAAACATGATTTTCTTTGCAGCCATAATTTTCGGTGTTGTCAACTTTTTGTGCATAGGAGGAGAGAAAAGATGAAATAAATTGGAGTAATATATTCGAGTACTCTACTATTTGATAAACTTATCATTTTAAGATATTGTAAAATAAATTTAAATAAATTTAATTTAAGTTTTAAATTAAAAATACAAATATAGAAACACTTTTACTAATAATAATGGTATCAATAATATATATATATATATATATATATATATATATATTATAAATAAGAGTAGTTTGCAACATGGTTAAGCCAAGTGGCAAGCTAATCAAAAGTCACTTGGCAAATGTTAAATTTCAAAATATTATTCTTTAAAAAAGAAAAGAAAATAGGTTTTGTCAAAAAGAAAAAAAAATCGATTAACTTAAAAATAGAAACATAAATAATAAAGTAATAGCAATAATAGTAGTAGTAAGAATAATATTAATAACAATAGTAATAATAGTAACAGTAGTAGTAGCAATTATAATAGTAATAATAATTGTAATACTACTACTAATAATTAGGGGTGTTCGTGGTTTGGTTTGGACTTTGCATCGGTTATTGATTAAAACTAAAATCAAATCAATCTAGTTAGTTTTTAAAATTTCTGAAACCAAATCAAACCAAGCGAAAAAAATAACCATCAGTTTGGTTCGATTTGGTTCAGTTTTTCTGGTTTATTCAGTTTGAAAGTAATAATTTTTTTGAGGACACGCATATCTCGATAGACACAAACACCTAGTACATGAACAATCCATAGAAAAGCTATTGTCGATTCAATTAAGCAATTAAGCAATAGTAGAGTTATCATTACACAAACAAAATGATTCAATTAAGAAAAAGTGTGACTATTTTATGTGAAGTAAGGTAGGTAAAGATTAAAATGGATTTTGATGGATTTGGACTTAGGATTGTTATAGTTGGGCTAAAGTGTTGGGCTTGAGAAAATGATAAAATTAAAGATTTAAGTTAATTAAAAGGGCAAACTACATAAATCCTACTAGTTTAGGTCCTAATTACTCAGATTCCCGATAATTTTAAATATTACTTCCTCTACCATATTTCATATAGGATACATGAGTTTGAATCCGTGAGATACATGTATTTGTCAAATTTAAAAATCGAGATACATATTTTATTTGTTTAATTTAATTGGTTGTAACTGATTTTCTTAATATAAGGCGGAAATCAAGGAGTGTATTTATGTTTAATTAATTTCATTTTATTATTATTTGAAATAAATAAATTCGTTAATATTATTAATAAAAGTCAAAAACATGTATATCTTGGTCATGCAATTTGATTAATTTCATTTTGTTACTCTTAAAATAATAAAATTCATTAATTTGATGTGTCTATTATCAATATATGATGTATCCAACAAACAAAACACTTAGATACATGAGTATCATACAAGTACATTCATATGTATCATAGAAGTATCTAATATTAATTTTGTGTATTTGTTATATGTGTCTAGTATTAATTTCATGTATCTATTTATATTATATAATATTAATTTCATGTATCTATATATTTATATGATCTAATTTTAATTTCATGTATCTTTTATATGTATCTATTATTAATTCGATGTATCAAGTATCAATTTCATACATTATATTCAAAATCATGTATCTCGGATACATAGTAAACACACATATAATTATGTGTATCTAAATATGAAATGTAATTGAACACACGAAATTAGGAACAAATCACGACTGTGGAGTATTTGTCTTATCATTAATCCAAAAAAAAAGTTAAAAAATTCAAAATTCTCCCTTTCTTTAAGGATCTGAATTTTTTTCTCATAAATCTTAACTCAGATACATGAACTTTTAACTAGATGCATGTATACCTGATGTGTATCCAACATTGTTGCACTTGATGTGCATCTAATAATGTATTTTTTTTCTTGTTAATTAAAGCTTGGTGTAATTCTTTCATCTTGATGGGGTCATTCCTATACTTAGATCTATTCTTGACTTGAATGTTGGCGGATGAAGTTTCAATCCCTGCAATGAGAAATTCATGAGTGAAAATGAACAAATAAAAGTTGTTTGATTTAGTATAGTATTGTTAATGTGTAGCACCTTTAACGAGAATCATACGATTTTGGGAATGTCCAACTATTAAAGTGTTTGAGAAACAACAAAATCAAAAAATATAAAACCTAATTTGTAAAAATATTTAAAAATAAACTTCAGAACATTATGAACTCTAACTCAGATACAAAATTAAAATACGTGAGTATAATAAAATAATAGAAACAAACCTATATGTATAATGTTGATTTGAACATGCAAGCATGTATTGACATGATGAAGGAAGAAAGAGGGAGAAGATGAATTAAGGAAGAAGGAGGCTGGTGGACGTAAGGATATGGAGGAAACGACATATGTGAGAAAAAAAGAAGAGAATTTGACTTGTTAATGGACCATTAATTAAGGAGTTTAGATTTAAGATAATTATTCAATTCCTTATTTAAGGGATTTGTGTATCTGATTAAATCTTTTAAAATATATGATATAAATATTAAAAGTGGTACTATGTTTAATTATTTTAAACTAGAGGTAAATATAGTATATATGATAGTGATGTATGTGTAGTTATGTAGTTTATCCTAATTAAAATCTAACAATTTTTTTATATTTTATTTATGAATGGAAGAGAAGAGATGAATCGGTTGTTGTCATACGGCGATGAAAAGTTACAACTTAATTACATATAGTGAATAATAAACACAAGAAGTTGATACGAAAAATGTATCTTGAACTCTTAAATGCAAAGAATGCAATGACATATAATTATGGAAAAGGAAAAACAAATGAATGTGGAAAAAACCCTAAAAAATTAGGGGAATAAAGGTCGAGTTGTTGATGTCTTCGGTAAGGGCTTTGGGTCGAGTTCCATGGGTGTCACCATTGTTGAAAGTGAAAAAAAAGAAGCTACGGGAGTTGATACAGAGCAAATGAGAAAATGTAGAAGAATTTCTTCGTCACTTTTTTTTTTGCTTTCAACAGATCAAATTATTGATTTTTTTTTTTTTTTGGTTGTTTATCTTTTTCTGATACATATGGGTTCTACTCCATCATTTAATATTGGTCTTACCCAATTAGTTTCACAAACGGAAGATCTCGTCCCTCGTGTTTGTGATTTGAAATCGATGAAAGATGCATTGCAAATTCTGAATTACCCATTGAGAAAGATTCCAAAAAAAAAGGAAGTAGAAAATGTTACTAAACACTCTTATCTACCCAAGTTTCATATTTTCAATGTATCTAGTTGATTTTGATTCATAATTTAATGTATAATGCCTTCGTTTCAACTTTATGATACATTTAATTAGCCTTTGTTAGTGTTATCACTGATCTGATACATCATTGACATAGTAGCTTTCATTGTTATGCAATGTATCATGTTAATATTTATGGTAATGATACAAAACCCTAATATTATTGAATCTTCGATTTTATTTATCATGTTCAATATAAATGTACTTGATACATAAACACTATCGAATGTATCATTTATATGTATCAAGTTCTATAATATATCTTCAATCATATTCAAATTTAAAAGGATATATAGACAATACTAAAATCAATTGGGTGTTATGTATCTGCACTCTTTGATGTTTGTTCAGTTTTATTCATGAAGAAAGATTTCAACTTCTAAATCTATTCTGAAAAAATGCTCAAAAAGGGGAAAAAGTCGGATCTGCCTTATCACGTCTGTCTCTATCAAAGGCACAAGTTTTCAATGTATCTCATTTATTTAATTTTGTAATTTAACTTTCCGATACAATGACTATGTTTTATGCAATGTATCATGTTTATATTGATTATACTTATATATAAGCTAATGTTGTTGATACTTCAACGAGTGAGATTTATGCAATGTATCATGTTTATAGTTATTATACTGATACACATTCTAATGTTGCTGATACTTCGACTAGTGAATTATATGCAATGAATCATATTTATATTTATTATACTTATACATAACATTATGTTGCTAATAATTCGACTAGTGATTTTTATGCAATGTATCATATTTATATTTATTATGCTGATACATAACCTAATATTGTTGATACTTCGATTAGTCGGTTTCATGTTCAATTCAAACGTACTTGATACATAAGTAATGTATAATGTATCATTTGCCATATATCATGCTCTATAATGTATCGATAATATTTTTCAATCCCATCGAGTGGTTTTCAATTTTATTTCCTTCGTACAAGATATGCAATTTGTACAAGATATGCAATTTTTCAATTACTCGTAATCTGATACACATTAGTGGCTATGATACATTTATACAAATTATTGCTAAATACCCATTACTTTATAATGATACATTTATACAAATTATTGCTAAATTAAGTACTCATTCTTTTGCAATGATACATTCATACAAACTAACACTACATGTATCTAATACTTAATATTTATCACACAATAATGTTTCAATATAAAATCAAACATTTTACAAGTAATCTTTACTTCTCTAGTGTATCTGTAGGATTGCAATACTTAACAATTTACTAAATATTTTAAGAATAAGAATGTATCATGAGTAATATATCCATCTCGAACACAAGAATTGGTTGGATTCTATTTGATCATCCGTCGTCTCTATATTCATTACAACACACAACTATAAACATGTAAACAATAACTAAAATAAATTGATCAACATGTCTTCACAATATATTAATATCCAGAGTCATTTCAAGTCGATGTTGTCATTATCTTCCGGTGCCACAAGCATGTAAACAAGCGTAAAACACGACCTATTAAACTCGTCATCATGTTATTGCAAAAGAAAAATCAAGAAACGACATTTTTCACAAAAGCTGAACTACAAAATACATGATATTATGATCAACAACAGACACAAAAATAAGTTAAGCTTGATTTCATCAGTAAGTGTCATCACTAACAAATAGCTCGACTTTGTTTTTATGACCGAGAGGGCCATTACTGCTGCTTTGACACCTTTCAGTGCTAATATTGATAGCCACAAGTTGTCCCTAGATGCTTTGACAGTAAGAGTGGGGGGCATGTGAGAAGGGCCATGGAGACACTGATGAGGTGACGACCTTGTAGGCCGATACTAACGAGTTGAGGAATGATGTGGACCAGCTGAAGTCCACGGATATGTCCCTGATCTTAGCACTGTGGAAATCCCAGATTTCCCGAGCACCGATGTTCCAGCTTATTCTGATGTGCCTCTGGCTACCACCGGAGATGAGGTTAGAGTTGATGAGGCTACTGCAGAGTCCGAGGCTGAGACTGATGAAGAGCAGCTTGGTGTTCAGGAGATGCTGTCTTTGATGATTTGGCAGACGTAGAGGGTGTCATGCTACATTCAGCTTTCCTGGCTATGTTGTCCATGATTATGACTTATTACTTCTAATGTCTTATGTGATGTTCAAAATTGATAAATTGCATACTTTCAAATGAAATGTCCCTTTTTGCATATTCCTAATGTTTTTGTGCATGGCTACCAGACTTAGTACATTTTTGTGCTAATCCCTACTTTCCTACATTTTTCCTAAGTGTAGGGTCCGATTCTTAAGGTGATTATTTTAGTGGCTCAAGCTTGGACTTGAGTTATCTTCTGAGCTTGTTGGTGAGTCCTCATCTATTCGGGGACGGAGTTCTTGTTCTTAATTTATTTTATGTACTTTCCCTTTTCGGACATGTTGTATGGGCTATGCCCTATTTCATTCAAGTATTTTAATAGATGTCTATATTGAGATAAGTCTAGACTTCCTTTTTCCTTTAATGAAAAAATGTAAAGACTCTAAATGTGTTTTACTCTTTGTTATTCTATTAATTTGTGTTATGATATGCTAGGTGGCTTACATGGAGCTTTTCGGGGTTGTATGTTCCTTGTAACCTCTAGGAGGTACCCCTGGGTCGTTACAAGAAGCATGGCATGAGTGATTGGGGGCCTAGAAGCAGTAGTAGAAGCAACAGATCTAGGGGCGGGGGAGCAGCAGAAGTGCCAGGAATTTCTGAAGGAGCGGACCTAGAAGTACGTGAAGGCCTAGTGGCCGGAGTAGGCATAACTGCCTCTGCAGTTAGTGAATCAATATCAACCTCCGGGGATGTGTCCACCAAAACTGCTCTTCTCATGTCAGCCTCATCTCTCATGTACTCAACCTCTATACCCCGGATGTTGGTAGAGGATGTGGGTGTAATCTCAACATCCCTCTTCTCATCACGTGGAACTCCGGCCCGACGACATAACTCGGTGATAAACACCAGAAAGGGGAGAGATGTCAGGCGCTGCTTGGCCCTCATTGCCATATTGTGCTCGATGATCAAACCCAAATTAAGCTGCTACATGGCTATAATAGACCCAAGACAGTCCGCCTTTGGGTGGCAGCGAATGGACTCATTCTGCGACAGCAAGATCGTGCTGCTGATGAATCCAAACCCTTGCGGTCATCCAGAGTCTCTGTGTGTATCATACTCTGGTAGTCATGCATGAACCTTGTAGCCCTCTCAAACATAGCATTTACATCATCATTGTTGCACCTAACTTTCTTCCTTTGGACCATCACAAAATCCTCCGGTCTGAAAGCACTAGTCTTCTTCTTCCTTGAGGTACCAAATCACTGTAGGCTGAGTAGAATTCTCGATCCCATGTCAATGTATGGGCCACAGATCCTGGTGAAGACCTCGAATTTGTGGTACTTGAGGGTGTCCCATATATCTGGATGTCTGTATTGTAACACCCCAAAAATCTAATGACCTAAGCTAGAGCCTAACATGTAATCTAGTGTCCTAATAAAAAGGGTTAACATGAATCTAAGAGTCGTAAAATAACCTCCCTAAGTTAGTACTAATGTTTTAGGACCTACACGACAAGGCATGACCCCCAAGGACCCCTCGAGGGTCCTTGAGGAGGATCTAAGTAAAGGCCCAAAAAGAACCCACGATCCGTGGGTGGACCCATGCCCCATAGGTGGGGGTCGTGGGTCAAGACTTAGTCTCCCCATACTTGCCTTGGTCCTCCCCATCTCTGATGTGAACCACACCTTGCTAGTACGGGGCGTCACCTCACCTACTGTTCATAGGTGGGGGAGTCGTAGGTCACCTTGAAGGTGCCTAAGATTTTGCCAAGAGGAGGGGCTACAGACCCAAATCACGGACCTACAGGACAGGGTGTCTCCCCACCTACGGTCCGTAGGTCATAGGGCATAGGTCCCCTCTGCAAAAGTTGTCTTGAGCTCGGCCAAAGTAAAGGGGTAGTTTCATAAATTCTTAATCAATTAATTAAGGGTGGGGACGGTTATTATTAGTTATTATAGACCTATACAAATACTTCTAAGTCATTAAACTCCACTCAACACCTCAAAACTCAACCAACTTCCCTCTCAAAATATTCTCTCTAAGACTCTATTGAAGAGCAAGTCAAGGTCAAGCTTGTAGTTCAAGAACAAGCCTTTCTTCTCAATTTTCGTGTGGAAAACATCAATCAAGGTATGGGATACTTGATTCATTGAACACTTTTCTCCATGAAGCCCTTCAACTCTTTCATTTCGAATTAGTAGAGGCTTCTAAAACTAGGGTTTTAAATCTAGCCATGGGTTCTTCCTAAAAATGATTTCATTGAGTTAATTGTCTTATATTATGGATGATATGATGTTTAATGGTGGTTTTTATAGTAAAATTCCCCATGAACCCATGAATTACCCCATGACCCTAATTTCAAGAATTGTGATGGGTGTATTGATGCAATATGAATACTATGAATTGTGTCTATGATATTTTAGTTATTGAATCTTGTTTTATTCATGCCTAGTTTAGTATTTATAGGTTTAATTGTGAGACAAGATTCATAACCCTTGAGGGGGTAAATTTCTAGGATTTGTACATGTTGATGAAAGTTGTGTATGAACTTATAATTCACTTAGAAAGTGAAGATCCTATCAATTGAGGTATTGTTGAAAGGTCATTCTTCCCCTACCTTTACACTTGATTATGTATGAATTATCTAGGATGATGATAATGAAGATATGTTGATTGAAAGGCTATTCTCATGAAAACACTATGAATATAAAGTGAAAGGTTTACTCACATGTTAATGATAATTCTAAGGTTGAAAGTTATTTCTCACCTAAATGAATCTATGAGCTATTTTATGAGTTGTATTGAATGAAGGGTAAATTATTTCTTCACACATGTAAATGCAATTCAAGACTAACTATGTATAATTTGGAAAATAATGCTTAGCATCGAGTGGATATGGAAAATGAGGTAGAGGACTTCCTGTCAATACAATAGGCCGGGTCTGCTACAAATGATCTCATGAGATGGTAACTCTCCTAACAATACAGTAGGCCGGGTTTCTAGAAGCAATCTCCCTCTCACATAACCATGTGCCCACATAGGTCTTTAGCTAGTGGATCCACCTAATAGCTATACATTTAGTTCTACCTTAGGAAAGTAGGACACCTTCTTTCGGTGTGGGGTTATACGACATCGGATTCCATGTAGCTCACATGGTCTATGTCGGTTAATGATATTTTCCCTACATAACAAGATAATGAATATGATAGGAACTATACTTATGACTTCTTGATGAGTTTCACTTAGTAGGAGTGGGCGTATGGGACTTCACTTATACATTGCACAAGTAGACTTTGAAAGGGATTATGGGATGGTTCCTTATGCTATGGTAAAACATGAATGTATGCATGTATGTTGAATGGATTGTTGCTAATGAATGACTTTCCTTATGTTCAAGTAATGTACATGACTATTTTCTTATCTATGACTATTGATTATGATGAGGTCTAAAGATGATATGTATTACTAAGGTGGCTTCAAAGGAGTACTTAGTAGGGTTGGTAGTATGGGATGCCAACCATACATTGCACAAGTAAACCTTAGGGTTGCTAAGGTAATGGTTCTTCTATGTTATGAGGATTTATGTGATGAAGATGCTATGACTTGTATTTTACATTAAAATGCACAAATGATTCTCAACTTGACAAATGCATGTTTTTCGACTAAAATGTCCTTTTTATCATATTTCAAGGATTTTATGCATGCTTCCATACTTGGTACTTTATGTGCTAACCCATTTCTTCTACATCTACTATGAGTGTAGGTTCCTATTGTTGAGACACACTTCTACTTCCTTCAAGTGAAGCTTGGGTTGACTATTCCCTAAGCTCGGTGAGTCCTCAAGTTTGAGGACAAGATGTTATTGTTTCTAGTTTCTATTGTACTTCCTATTTTGAGACTATTATGGATGTAAGTGGATTTTGACCCTATTTGTACTCTCTATTGTACTAGATGGTGATTGAGACAAGTCTAGATTCCTATTTTCGTTTATGAAAGAGAAGTTTGACTTCGATTGTAAAATTTTTAAATTTTCTGCATCATTCTTATGACTTTATGTGTATGATTATGCTAACGGCTTGTATGCGGCCCCTTCAGGGTAAAATACGCCGTGGTACGTCTAGGGGTACCCTGGGTCGTGACAAACTTGGTATCAGAGCATAAGGTTTTATGATTATTTTTAGGTTGATGTCTCATAAACCACGTCTAGTAGAGTCTTGTTCATGAATGTGAAGCGCGCCACACTTATGAATGAGAGGCCATAAGATGTTTAGGATCTTTCACTTCTTTCATTACTCTTTAGTCGTGGTTTGGATTCCTAACTCTATTAAGTCTTTTTCTAACCGTTCTCTTGTGATTATAGGCAATGAATACAAGAAGAGGAAATGCAAGGAAGACGGAAGAGGAGAACATGAATGAGGGAGTTCCTCCCCAAGATCCTCAAAACCAGCAAGTTCCTAATGATGAAGGGGCTATGACTAATGTGGAGATTAGGGCGGCTCTCCAAACATTGACTCAACTCATGACGACTCAAACAAAAGCCATGACCATTCGAGCCCAAGCCATAAATGCACAAGCAAATAGGGAAGTTGGGCCCCGTGTGAATCCTAATGTGAGCACCATGGCTTCGAGGTTGAGAGACTTCAGAAGAATTAGCCCTCTTATGTTCTTTGGTTCTAAAGTGAATGAAGATCCTCAAGAGTTTGTGGAAGAGGTCTACAAGATAGTGGATGCTATGGGGGTGACTTCCATTGATAAAGTCGAACTAGCCGAGTATCAATTGAAAGATGTGGCCCAAGTATGGTATACTCAATGGAAGGATAATAGGGCTATAAGAGCAGGTCCGATAAGTTGGGAAGTATTCAAGAAGGCATTCCTTGATAGGTTCTTTCCCCGTGAGAAGAGGGAAGCCAATGTTGAAGAAGTCATCAACCTTCGTCAAAGAGGTATGAGTGTCCAAGAATACTCCTTCAAAATTCACCAAGTTGTCCAAATATACCCCATCTTTGGTGTCTAATCCTAGAGATGAGATGAGGTGGTTTGTGACGGGTGTGTCCGACTCAATTGAGAAAGAATGCCATACGGTAATGCTTCATGATAATATGGAAATTTCACGCCTAATGGTGTATGCTCAACAAGTTGAGGAGACAAGGCTTAGAAAGAAGAATAGAGAGGTAAAGAGGGAAAAGACCGATGATGGTAATTTTTCTAAGGGTAAGTTTGAAGGTCAATGTGGACCAAGATTCAAGAAGAGGTTTTCCAACCAAGGCTTCTCTAGCGGTCCAAGGTTCAACAAAGACAGGGTGTATAACCCTAAGCCTCAAGGAGGCAATAGTGGTGAATCTTCTATGGTGAGGCCTACTTATGCCAAATGCGGTAAGAAGCATGATGGTAAATGTATTGCCGGCATGGGTGTGTGCTATGATTGTTGATAGAGTGGCCATCAATTGAAAGATTGCCCAACCCGTATGGCCAAAGGGAGAGATGATAAGCAAACTCCTCCTAGTGGTTCCAATTTCAATGCTCTTAAGAAGAATCACTTCTATGCTCTTCAATCATGAGGTTACCAAGAGAGCTCCCCAGATGTTGTAACGGGTATGTTGCAAGTTTTTACCATTGATTTTTATGCATTATTAGACCCCGGTACCAATTTGTCTTATGTTACACCTTTTGTGGCTATAAAATTTAAAATACTTCCTGAAACCCTAATAGAGCCTTTTTAGGTTTCTACCCATGTTGGTGACTCGGTTGTGGCAAAAAGAGCTTATAGGAGTTGTCCTATTTCTTTGTCTCATAAGGTCACTTTGGTTGATTTGGTAGAATTTGACATGCTTGATTTTGATGTAATTATGGGCATGGATTGGTTGCATGCATGTTATGCTTCAATAAATTGCAGGACCCGGGTGGTCAAATTTCAATTTCCAAAAGAGCCAACCTTAGAGTGGAAAGGGGGAAATTCTATTCCTAGAGGTCTATTTATTTCATGTCTAAAAGATAGAAAAAATGATCTCCAAGGGGTGCATGTATCACATTATTAGGGTTGTGGATGTTGAGTCCAAGGTCCCTTCTTTAGAGTCGGTCCCCGTGGTAAGTGAGTTTCTGGAAGTCTTTCCCGATGACTTGCCCGGCATTCCTCCCAAACGGGAAATAGACTTTGGCATTGATCTTCTACCGGATACACAACCATATCCATCCGTCCCTATAGAATGGCTTCGGTCGAATTGAATGAATTAAAAGAGCAACTCAAGGACTTATTAGATAAGGGTTTTATTCAACCAAGCATATCTCCATGGGGTGCTCCGGTTTTGTTTGTGAAAAAGAAAGATGGGTCACTTAGGATGTGTATTGATTACCGCCAATTGAACAAGGTCACTATAAAGAATAAGTATCCTCTTCCTAGGATTGACGATTTGTTTGATCAACTCCAACGGGCTAACTATTTCTCCAAGATATATCTTTATTCGGGTTACCATCAACTAAGGGTAAGAGGGGTTGACATTCCTATGACGGCCTTTAGGACCCGATACGGCCACTTCAAATTTGTGGTTATGTCTTTTGGGTTCACAAATGCCCCGGCGGCATTCATGGACGTAATGAATAGGGTGTTTAGGCAATATCTTGATTTGTTTGTGATCATTTTTATTGACAACATTTTGATCTATTCACAAAGTGAGGGTGAACATATATATCATTTGAGAATCATATTGCAAGTCCTTAAAGACCACCAATTATATGCTAACTTTAGTAAATATGAGTTTTGGCTAAAATCAATTGCCTTCCTTGGTCATATTGTGTCGGGCATGGGTATTGAGGTAGATTCGAAGAAGACGGAGGCAATCAAGGGTTGTCCTAGACCTCTAACTCCTACAAATATTAGAAGCTTTTTGGGTTTGGCCGGCTACTATAGGAGGTTTGTTGAGGGTTTCTCTTCTATTGCTTCTCCATTGACGGCCTTGACAGAAAAGAAAGAAAAGTTTGTGTGGTTGGAGGCTTGTGAGAAAAGCTTCCAAAAATTAAAGGATAGGTTTACATCCGCTCTGGTATTGACCTTATCGGAGGGTACCGATGGGTTAGCGGTATATTGTGACGCTTCTCGAGTGGGTTTGGGATGTGCACTTATGCAACATGAAAAGGTGATTGCCTATGCCTCAAGGCAACTCAAGGTACATGAAAAGAATTATCCAACTCATGATCTTGAATTAGCGGTGGTGGTGTTTGCCTTGAAAATTTGGAGGCACTACCTTTATGGGGTCCATATGTAGATGTTTTCACCGACCACAAAAGTCTTCAATATGTGTTTAGCCAAAAAGACTTGAATCTCTGACAAAGAAGGTGGTTAGAACTTTTAAAGGATTATGACATAAGTGTCCTTTACCACCCTGGCAAAGCTAATGTAGTTGCGGATGCCTTAAGTCGAATGTCCATGGGTAGTGTGGCTCTTGTAGAAGATGAGAAGAATGAGTTAGTTCGTGATGTGCATAGGTTGGACCGGTTGGGTGTCCTACTAGTTGATTCCACCAAGAGTGGTGCCATGGTCCATCATAGTTCCAAATCATCTTTTGTTATAGATGTAAAGTCTAAGCAACACCTTGATCCTATTTTTATGGAGTTGAAAGAATCGATTCTCAATAAGTCCATTGAGGCTTTCTCCCAAGGGGGAGATGGGGTGCTTAGGTACCAAGGTAGATTATGTGTTCCAGATGTTGATGGCTTGAGAGAGAAAATTTTAGAAGAAGCTCATGGTTCACGGTATGCTATTCATCCGGGAGCCACCAAGATGTACCGTGATCTACGGGAAGTCTATTGGTGGAATGGCATGAAGAAGGATATAGCCAGTTTTGTGGCCAAATGTCCGAATTGTCAATAAGTTAAGGCCGAACACCTAAAATCGGGAGGTTTCTCCCAAGATATAAATATTCCCACTTGGAAGTGAGAGGATGTCAATATGGATTTTGTTGTGGGTTTGCCTCGTACTCGGAGGCAGCATGATTCTATTTGGGTCATTATTGATAGGATGACTAAATCAGCCCATTTTATTCCCGTCAAAGTTTCTTTTTCGGCGGAAGACTATGCCAAATTGTACATCAAGGAAATAGTGAAGTTGCATGGGGTTCCGTTGTGTATCATTTCGGATCAAGGTACTCAATTTACTTCACATTTTTTGAAGGCATTCCAACAAAGGCTTGATACCAATGTTAAACATAGTACCGCTTTCCACCCTCAAATGGATGGTCAAGCGGAACGCACCATTCATACCTTAGAGGACATATTGAGGGCGTGTGTGATTTATTTAAATGGTAATTGGAACGACCATCTACCATTGATAGAGTTTGCCTACAACAATAGTTACCACTCAAGCATTGCCATATTTCTGTTTGAAGCACTATATGGTAAGAGGTGTAGATCTCTGGTGGGTTGGTTTGAAGCAGGTGAGTTTGCTCTAATTGGTCCCGAACTAGTTTATGATGCCATTGAAAAAGTTTGACTTATTAGAGAAAGGTTGAAAATGGCCCAAAATCGGCAAAAATCTTATGCCGATGTTAGAAGGAGGGATCTTGAGTTTGAGGTTGGTGATTGGGTCTACTTGAAAATATCACCTATGAAGGGTGTGATGAGGTTTGGCAAAAAAGGGATAATTAGTCCCCAGTTTGTGGGTCCTATCAAATCTTGAAGCATGTTGGAAAAGTTGCATATGAGTTAGACTTGCTTAGTGAGTTGGCTCTGGTTCACCCGGTGTTTCATGTTTTCATGCTTAAGAAGTACATTGGTGATCTAGTATCCATCCTTCCTTTAGAGGGTTAAGGAGTTCATGAGAACCTTTCTTATGAAGAAGTCCCGGTTGAGATTTTGGACCGGCAAGTGAAGAGGTTGAAATATAAGGGAGTAGCCTTCGTTAAGGTTTAATGGAGGAATCACTTAGTTGAGGGTGCTACATGGGAGGCCGAGGCCGATATGAAGTCCTATTATCCTCATCTTTTTCCTTCTACTCCTATTCAAACTTGAGGTAAGTAATTCCTCTTGAGTTTTTAGTGTTTTAGGAGTCATGTGTATTGCATGAGTTTTCCATGATTTCCTTATGTTGTGAATGTTCTTGTGAGAATTCATGTTTAGTATAAATTGAGTTTCATGGATTATATGTTCCACATGTTGATTTGCATTTTAGTATGATGATTGCATTTTTTACTTCATGAGGTGAAATGATAAACATGCTTAGTTATGCTTGATGAAATGATATGTTGGCTCCATATTGTTGTGTTGAGCTTGTTTAAGTTGGAGAATGTAGTTCCTCCTATGTTTATGTGAATTCATGAGTTTCATGCATATTGAGTTGGTAGATGTAGCTCCTACTTTCTTGTATTGCATTGGCCATGTTGTGAAATGGAGTAAAAGTTTCCTCCTTTTGAATAAGTGCATAATGTGAATAGTGTATTTGTGAGTTTTGAGCATTTTTTATGTTTCATGCATAATGGGTTGTTAGTCTAGAGTTTCTAACTTAATTTGGTGTTTAGATCATCATTCGGGGATGAATGTTCCCAAGGGGGAGATAATGTAACACCCCGGAAATCTAATGACCTAATCTAGAACCAAACAAGTAATCTAGTGTCCTAAAAAGGGTTAACATGAAGCTAAGAGTCGTAAAGTGACCTCCCTAAGTTAGTACTAATGTTTTAGGACCTACACGTCAAGGCATGACCCCCAAGGACCCCCAAGGGTCCTTGAGGAGGACCCAAGTGAAGGCCCAAAAAGCTGTCAAATGACAACACCACCTACGATCCGTGGGTGGACCCACGCCCCATAGGTGGGAGTCATGGGTCGAGACTTAGTCTCCTCATCCTTGTCTTTGTCCTCCCCCTCTCTGATGTGAACCACGCCTTGCCAGTAAGGGGAGTCACCCCACCTACGGTCCGTAGGTGGGGGAGTCGTAGGTCACCTTGAAGATGTCTAATATTTGGCCAAGAGGAGGGGCTATAGACCCAAACCACAGACCTACAGGACGGGGCATCACCCAACCTACGGTCCATAGGTCCCCTCTGCAAAAGTTGTCTTGAGCTCGGCCAAGTGAGGTAGTTTTGTAAATTCTTAATCAATTAATTAAGGGTGGGGACGATTATTATTAGTTATTTTAGACCTATACAAATACTTCTAAGTCATTAAACTCCACTTAACAACTCACACCTCACAAGACTCAAAACTCAACCAACTTCCCTCTCAAAATATTCTCTCTCTAAGACTCCATCGAAGAGCAATCTTATGAACCGAGTCTACACCCCAGAGGTGACACAGTGTTCTCGACCCCAAAGGCGTATCATACAAGCCTCATAGCATTCTTAAACATAAGAACATAGGAAAAATAGAAAAGAATTAAAACTTTCTTTACAATTGAAGACATCTTCATTAAAAATCAAGCGGAAGACTTTCTAGACTCTGTATACTATATCTCAAACCATCTAATACTTTGAATACAACATTGAGACTTAGCCCATACAAAAGCTTTAACATGAACTAAAAGACATAAAGGAAACATAGTGGATATTGTCCTCGAAACTATGAGGACTCACCAAGTCTTCATCTCCAAGCTCCTTAGAAACCTATTCATCAAGCATAGAACACCAATATCTCCAAAACCTACACTTTGGTAAAAATGGAGAAATATGGGTTAGCACAATTAAGTACTAAGTATGGAAGCCATGCAAAAACCATATTTAAAACGGACATTTATTTGAAAGTCATGCTTTTATGCCATTTTGGTAAAACTTCATGAATATGAACATAAGAGGCATAATATTCAAACACAACCAACATACGAGTCATTTCTCACATTCAAGACATAATCATCATATAAACCATTACCTTCACATTAAGCCTTCACTCTAAGTAACCCTCATGCTACACCTTGTGCAATGTATGGATAGCGTCCCATACCACCATCCACACTAAGGTACCACATTAAAGTCACCAAAAGATAACTTACCATTCAACCTTTCCATCTTCACACAATACTCATGCACAAGAGACCTAAACCTTCAACAAGTTATTTCATCACCTAAGGACCATCACCAAAGACAACCCCTAAGTCATACTTGTGTAATGTGCAAGTAGCATCCCATACTACTACTCACACTAAGTACTCATTTGAAGTCACCATAGGCAAGGCACATTCATACTCAATACATCATGACAATGGAGTAACTCATAATACAATCCAAGTATAACATGCATCATTACATTTAAGCATATATAAAAGTCAACATTCATCAATAGCTTCATTTAGAGTACCTTCATTCATTAGACATTAGATCATCATTCTCATTAACTTTATCTTAAGAGGACATTCATACATTAGCCATTAAGACTTAGAGAACTCACTATGACCCTCTCAAAGCCTACTCATGCAATGCATGGATAGCATCCCATACTACCACCCACATTTCATAGAACTCATCAAGAAACCATAATGCACATCTCACATAATGGGAATATTCATTAACCGACATAAACCATGAGAGCTAAATCATGGAATCCGGTGTCTTGTAACCCACACCGTAAAAAGTTGTCTACTTGCCTAAGGAAGACTGGTAACATTAGCTTGGATAGAATCCACTGGCTAATATCCTATGTAGGCACATAGTTATGGGATATGAAAGACGTTCATTGAAATCCGACCTAACGTAGGGAGAACTTCCATCTAACCATATCATCTCGGTGCTTAGCCTCCATTCCCATAGAGTAGTTCAATCGCATTACATCATTGTAATTGATAGGGATACCAACATTAGGTCTACCGACTCAAAGTACTTTACACATAAAAGGGTCACCACATTAGGTCTATCGATTCAAGGTACATTAGGGATAGCTAATTGAATTTCCAAGAAGGGTGCCATAAACATAGGGTCTACCGATACAAGGTCATCATTTCACACATGAAAGGGCCACCAACACTAGGTCTACCGATTCAAGGTTTAACATCACATTAGTTTCTAGACTCATCATGAAGGGCTACCAGCACTAGGTCTACCGGTTCATATCATTGCCTAGAATACTTCATCATTCATTTATGAAAGGAATACCATAGGACTATTGATTAATATACATCAAGTCAAGACACATTCATTACACAAGAGAGGATGCCTAAGCCTACCAACTCAAGATTTAACAATACTTTCATTCATTCAAGAAGAGGGTGCCTAAGCCTACCAATTCAAGATACACATTCACTTTTACATTCATTCATACAAGAATAGGATGCACAAGCCTACCAATTCACGATATACAACATTACATTATAGAACCCTTCAAATTCCATCATCCACATTCATGAGTGTTAAGTGAGAATATTCTTTCAATCACAACACATTTACATTCTATACAAGATCATCATTCTGTCATTGAAATCATATGCATATCCTTCACATTATACATAGTAATTAAACACCTCCACCTTTCAAGTGGATCAATACAATTAGGCAAGAGTAATAGCATAATTTCAACAATCTATATCCATATAAACATTAATAATTCACATTCCATCATAATCAATCAAATCCCAATTTCAAATCACAACTTAGGAATTTGGGGTAAAACATGGGTTCTAGGAAGAAATCATCTTAAATAACCTTTAAATCCAAAATTAATTCACAATTCAATGCAATAATGCCTTTATAAATCGTTTTGAATCAATTCCATGCATAGATTGAAAGTTAGGATTTTGGGGTAAACTTTGAAGATTTGAAATCACTTTAAAGTTGACTCCTTGAAAGATAATAAGTTGAGGATGAAGACCACCATACATTTTAAAGAATAAATCCACTAAATCCCCTTGAGAAACTTGAAGATTTGACCTTGGAAGCTTAAAATCTTCACCTCCAATGGATGTTTCTAGAGAGAACTTTTGGGAGAGGTGGGTTTCTAATTTGAGTGATTTGGAAGAATGACTTTGGAAAGGTGTTTTAATACTTTTAAAACTCTTAAAATATATTAATTAACCAATATAAACCGTCCATGAACTAAACGAACCAATGGAGGAATTTACTAACCCACCCTTCAACTTGGCCGAAAATTGCAGCACATAGGTGCAAACCATGCCCTAGACTCACAGACCGTGAGTCCACTCATGGACCGTCATGTTGGTCCGTGGTCTGGGGATGCAGCTTGTAAAAAGGGGGCTTGACCTATGGAGCAAGACCATGAGTCATGGTCTGGTCTATGGGGCGTGGTCCCCTTCCGTGGTTCACCAAAACTTGGGCAGCTTGTTGGTTTCAATGGGTCTTGGGGCTTAGGTTTAGGGTCCTCATCAAGCATCCTTAGGGTGTTCCTTGGGGAGTTTTACCTTGACATTTAACCCATAAACCCCTCCACAAAATCTCAGAACAACATTAAACACCCTCAAACCTCATGGCAACTCAAAGACACACAAGTTAGGCTCTAGTTTCACTTATTCATTTTACGGGTCGTTACAAACAGGGTCAAGGTCAAGCTAGGGGTTCAAGAACAAGCCTTTATTCTACAATTTAGTGAGGAAAACATCAATCAAGGTATGGGAGACTTGATTCATGGAACTCTTTTCTCCATGAAGCCCTTCAACTCTTTAATTTCGAATTAGTAGATGCTTCTAAAACTAGGGTTTTCAATCTAGCCATGGGTTCTTCCTAAAAATAATTTCATTGAGTTAATTGTCTTAGATTATGGATGATATGATGTTTAATGATTATTTTTATAGTAAAATTCTCCATGAACCCATGAATTACCCCATGACCCCAATTTCAGGAATTGTGATGGGTGTATTGATGCACTATGAATACTGTGAATTGTGTCTATGATATTTTAGTTGTTGAATCTTGTTTTATTCATACCTAGTGTAGTATTTATAGGTTTTAATTGTGAGACATGATTCATGACCCTTGAGGGAGTAAATTGCTAGGGTTTGTACATGTTGATGAAGGTTGTGTATGAACTTATGATTCACTTAGAAAGTTAAGATATTATGACTATTGTGTAAATTGAGGTATTGTTGAAAGGTCATCCCTCCCTTAACTTTACACTTGATTATGTATGAATTGTCTAGGATGATAATAATGAAGTTGTGTTGATTGAAAGTTTATTTTCATGAAAACACTATGAATATAATGTGAAAGGTTTACTCACATGTTAATGATGATTCTATGGTTGAAAGTTAGTTCTAGCCTAAATGAATCTATGAGCTATTTTATGAGTTATATTGAATGAAGGGTAAATTATTCCTTGACACATGTAAATGCAATTCAAGACTAACTATGTATAATTTGGGAAATAATTCTTAGTACCGAGTGGATATAGAAAATGAGGTAGAGGCCTTCCCGTCAATACAATAGGCCGGGACTTCTACAAATGATCTCATGAGATGGAAACTCTCCCGTCAATACACTAGGTCGGGTTTCTAGAAGCAATCTCCCTATCCCATAAGTATGTACCCACATAGGTCTTTAGCTAGTGGATCCACCTAATATCTATACATTTAGTTCTACCTTAGGCAAGTAGGACACCTTCTTTCGGTGTGGGGTTATACGACACCGGATTCCATGTAGCTCACATGGTCTTTGTCGGTTAATGTTATTTTCCCTACATGACAAGATAATGAATATGATAGGAACTATACTTATGACTTCTTGATGAGTTATACTTAGTAGGATTGGGGGTATGTGACTTCACTTCTTCATTGCACAAGTAGATTCTGAAAGGGATTATGGGATGGTTCGTTATGCTATGGTAAAACATGAATGTATGCATGTATGTTAAATGGATTGTTGCTAATGAATGACTTTCCTTATGTTTAAGTAATGTGCATGACTATTTCCTTATCTGTGACTATTGATTATGATGAGGTCTAAAGATGATATGTATGACTAAGGTGGCTTCAGAGGAGTACTTAGTAGGGTTGGTAGTATGGGATGCCAACCATACATTGCACAAGTACACCTTAAGGTTGCTAAGGTAATGGTTCTTCTATGTTATGAGGATTTATGTGATGAAGATGCTATGACTTGTATTTTACATTAATATGCACAAATGATTCTCAACTTGACAAATGCATGCATTTCAACTAAAATGTCCTTTTTATCATATTTCAAGGATTTTATGCATGCTTCCATGCTAAGTACTTTATGCGCTAACCCATTTATTCTACATCTACTACGAGTGAAGCTCACGATCATTGAGATGCACTTCTACTTCCTTCAAGTAAAGCTTGGGTTGACTATTCCCTAAGCTCGGTGAGTCCTCAAGTTCAAGGACAAGATGTTATTGCTTCTAGTTTCTATTGTACTTCCTTTTTTGAGACTATTATTGATGTAAAGGGATTTTGACCCTATTTGTACTCTCTATTGTACTAGATGGTGATTGAGACAAATTTAGATTCCTATTTTCGTTTATGAAAAAGAAGTTTGACTTCTATTGTTAAAGTTTTAAATTTTCTGCATCATTCTTATGACTTTATGTGTATGACTATGCTAAGGTCTTGTATGCGACCCTTTCGGGGTCAAATATGTCGTGTTACGTCTAGGGGGTACCCCTGGGTCGTGACATGTCTACTACTTCATCTGTGGACAATCTCTTCTCCTCCAAGATGGTCCTCAGTCCCTCGGTCTTAAACCGATTAAGTGTCGAGGATGAGGAACCTATACTGGTGGTGCTGGGGCCACCGTCTGTGGTAGAGCTGGAGGAGGGGGAGTCTGAGCCACTGGGACCCTAGACGGATCTTTTGTACCCTTGGAGCGAAGCTCTGCTCTCTAGGCTTGCAACAACTAATTATCCTCAAGTTCAGAGAATGAAGCCTAAAAATCAAAGGACTCTCCCTCACTATCGGAGTTGTACTCTGGTTTCTCAACGATGGGCGCTTTGCCTTTTCCCTTTCCTTTCTTTGGAGGTAACGTCTTGTCTAGAGCCTTGGAAGGAACTGCTTCCTCATTAATGATGACTCCACGTGCCCATTTTTGGGGCGGCATGCCACTATCATTCAAATTAGTTCTAGCCATATCTTGAAAACTACAGAGAAACACTTAGAAAAATTTCTAGAAAAGCAGAAAAAATATGTTGTAGAAAGACTTCGCCGAACCATTCGGCGAGTCGCTGAGTTACTTTGGCGAGCTAGATTGAGCTCGCCGAAAGTACTAGCACAAAAATTTCAAACAGTCAAGACCGATCAACAATGTCCAGGGTTATTCAGTAAATCACTGACACTAATCGGTGCGCTAGAGGTAGATCGCCGAAAGTTACAGTATATTTTATGGGTTTGGGGCACAGAAGGGTGATCTAGAAGGCCTTTCGGCGAGTCACCGAGTGAACTTGGTGAGCTCATACAACTCGCTGAAATTTAAAGAACAAACTCAACTAATTTTAGAAAATAAGAGTGGATTGGGGGGACTCTGGTGAATCGCTGAACCACTCGGCGAGCCCGACTTGGCACGCCAATTGGCACTTCGTGCCAATTTTCAACCCCATTTCTCAAAATCAACTCGTAGCCCATGAAAACAAAATTAAACCCTTATACTATGAAATTAAGGTTAGACTCATACTACCCTTACCCTCGGGGTACTCAAACTTCCCCTGATTTGGCCAAAATTGGTCATTTGATGACTTTTGTCCTTAAGAATGACATCAAACGCTCCATCACTGGGACAATTACGTCATTTAGCACAATTCGGGGTTACTTAGACTTCACCCCACTAGAGCCAACACATTTACACTACAACCCAATGATTTAGACTCAATTTTAACAATCAAGAACATGAGAATCAACCAATTACGCACAATAAGGCACTCATTTTAATTCATTACAGGCAATTCAACAATTAAACAATGATTATAATCAGCTACCCAACAAAAATCAACAATAAATTATCGAATGCATTCGATTTCAACCACACATTTAAAGTACGGGATTCAAAAAAACTAACCTTTAATGCCGAATTTATTTAATTTGTAAATCTAGGCGGCAAAATTCCACAATCCGAGAAAAAAATTCACAAGATACAAGGGAAAAAGTAAGAAAATATGAAAGATCCAAAGTGGGGAGTGAGATTACAGGGGTTAAAAATTGGAGAAGATGAAGGATTTTGAAATTTTAAACCATTTGGCCGCCTTTAAAACCTTTCAGTTCGTGCTCCTTTCACGGAGTAAGTCATGCTTACTAAATAACTCGGCGATGCACTGAGTGGTATTTTACCTCGTCGAGTTTTACAGGACTCCCAACAATTTAGGAGTTCAAACGGTGGACAAAGTTGGGTTCGCCGACCTGATCAGCGTGTCGCTGAGTCAGCATGTCGCTGAGTCAGTATGTAGCCCACAGAGTTTTACATAGTTCCCCTTCATGCTTGGTGGTTCCAACGGTGGTCTAAATCGGGGCTCACCGACATGTTCAGTGTGTTGCTGACTGGACTTTGGTTGGCCAAAATACCCATGTTCCAACACTTTTCACTTTTCAACCTGCACAATCAACACCCGTTATTCAAAATCAAAAACTAAAGCATCAAAAACATGGGTTGCCTCCTAAGAAGAGCCTTAGTTAACGTTGTGGCATGACAAAAATACCGATTCCAGGATCATTCTTCGGGTTTTCCAAGGTATAACTTGGCATGCCCCCTTTTGGCCTTAAGGTTCAAATGAGAAGAAATTTGACCCATTTGGGTGTCCAACTGCTTGATTGACACAGAATGGGAGGTGACCGTCTGATTAATTGAAGAGGCATCCTCCTTCATCTCTTTCAACACTTTGTTCGACCATTCAACTTTTTTGAGAATACGTGAGAGCATGTCTTCCGTAAGGATATTTTCAGACTCCTTGGGTTTTTGACGCTCATGGGGTAGGACATACCTGTCCCTGTCACCCTCTCTTTCTTTCCATGTGGAGTTACGAGCATGCCAATCTTTATCATGGTCGCTCTATCCCTCACCTCTATTCCTACCCTGGTTTCCACCCGGCCTTAGATAGTTTGCTTGATATCCACCTCCTTGATTATCTAGGAAGTTCACTTCCTCATTGTAAAGTTCTTCAAAATGAGCTTCTTCAGGGTTTGCTCCACCAACACCAACAACATTCATACTCTTCATACCACAGCCCATCATATTTTTCGCCAAGATATCCAGTTGGGTCATCATTTTGGCCATGTTTTGATCTCTCTCGTAATCCTTTTCAATCTGCTCTTTTGTCATTTTAAATGTGTGGGGGGAGACTTGGTCTTCACGAGTGTACCACACTTTGTTTATCTTAGTCATTCCATATAGGAGTTTAGATGCTATTTCATAGGGTTGTTGAATTATACCTCCGAGAACAAGTTGATCAGCAAAGGTTCACTGAGTCAAGGCTTCTATAGAAGTACTGCTGCAATATATGGTTTGGCAGCCCGTGGGTTGGACATTGAAGTTCCAACTTCTTAAACATCGGCCACGTCTCATGGATAGGTTCACCTTCCAAGCATTTGAATCCTTGGATACTAACCTTAAGAGTCATCATCTTCGATGGGGGAAATAATCTCACAGAGAATGTTGTGTTAAGTTCATCCCACAAGGTGATGGAATCTCTTGGTAACTCAGTCAACCATTTGCTTGCCTCACCCATTAAAGAAAATGGGAACAACGTGAGACTAACTAATTCTTGTGATACGTTCTTGAATGAGAACGGACCAAAAATGTCCACTAAGTTCCGGATATGCTTATGAGGGTCTTCGTGAGCCAATTCTCCATATAGACCTTTCATTTGGAGGAGCTATATCATTGTGCTGGTGACATGGAAGACAACATTCCCTTCCATTAGAGGTAGACGTATTGTAACCCAATTGGATTGGGTCATTCACATCATTAAGGTTCCCAATATTGTCTTGGTGGCCCACTTGGCTACCATTACTCCCGTTTACGCTCATCTCTTCCTATGTTCAACACAAGCAACAAAAATCAAAACCTAAAGTAACTCGATTCAATTACAACAAAAAAGATCACAATTCAAGTTCAATAAAAGAATTTTAAACAACACCACTCCCCGGAAGCGGCTCTATTTTGATTAACGTTTCAAGCACACCACATCCAATTCTAGATGAAAATGATCGTTAAGCAGTATAAAACCCAACGAAGAGTTGGGGTCAAACCCAGAGGGAGTGGTACATGTTCAAATTCAAGTGTGAAGTACAAACGTGGTCTAAATATTTATAGGAATAGAAATTATCAAAAAATACATGTAAACAAGTCTAAGGCGTGACAACGAATGTCATATAGGGGGTTTTGGTTTGCAATTATCAGTTTCAACACAATCAAATAAAATAAAATGACAATATAGAGAGGAATTCTCGAGATGTGATTGATTATAGGCAAATTTCTCTATATGGGTAATTGAAACTACTAATAGACAACTAAATATCAGTGGGTAGGCTAGACTATGATTGGGATAGTTTTCTCTCGAACAACTATCACGTTTCAAGTGATTTCTCTCTAACATCAACAAGCTTAACAAATAAGAACATCCCACAACCTTAATACATCCTCTCTATCGAGCAATATGGGTAGGATCACATTTATGATTCACTCACTTGAGTTGAACCCATATCAACTTAATACCTACAAACCATTAACCAAAAACTTTGGTTCCAAAACCTCTCTCTCAAGCATGCTAAGAACTCAAAATTAAAACTGTATTTGCAACTACAATTCATAGATAAAAACACAGCTAAATATTAAACCCACTTCAATATATCATTTAAATTAGTAATTAACAATACCCATAAGCTAATTCAATCCATAATCACATAATCACTCCCCAAGAAGTGGGGTTTTAGCCACACATCATAAAAACAGAGAGATGAATACCAAATACATTCACTATGATCTGGGTAAATGTTCCCAAGTCTTTACAATGGTCCAAATTGAAGAAATTTAGAAACTCCTTTGCAAATCCTCAAAATTAAGCTTGGAAATCCTCAAAGTCTATAATAAGAGCTACAAACTAAGAGAAAAACTTTACTCAAGAATGGGAACTGCAATTCTGGGAGAGAACTCCTCAAAATACCTTATATAAAGCAATATATAATTTTCAGCTTTTTTGCACAAAAGTCCACTCGGCAGGATAAGTTGCGCTTCGCGAAGTGATTCGGCGATCCATCGCTTGCTCACTTTCATCAAAATTTTGCATTGGTTCTTAGCATCTCAAGTTTGGTAACTTTGGGTGATCCTTTGAATTATTGCATAATTGATCGGTGATTCGCTGAAAGCCCATATTTGCCGCCGACTTGATTTCTTCTCCTAGGGTTGGCACACTGGAACATTAAGCGAGCTGAAGAGCCACTCGGCAGTTCGCTGAGTGGTCTTGGCAATCACTAGGATCTCCATTTCTCCACTTCTTCATCTTGTTTTGCTCCCTTTTGCCTAGTAATGTCCATGCCTTGCTCCTTAGCTCATATACTTGAAAATCAATGCTTTAACATCAGTGTAGAGCATAAATTAGGCATTTGAGGACACTAAAACTATCAAAACAAAGCCCTAAATGAGCCCAAATCTTGGACTCATCAGTGTTGCACATGTATAAGGATTTAAGACTTTAAAAAAAGTCTGAGAAAATTAGAGGCAGATTATGAAATACATTACCTCACACAAAAACTAACGACACCATATATGTGAAAGTGTTGGACTTTTGTGAATTTTCGGAAGTGATGGCTTGTTGGGAAGAGGAATATTGCATGTATTTGAGGTGGCTGCTGTTGGTAAATTTGGAATAGTCAGTATTAGTTGTTGGAGGTGTTTGCAAAGATGTAATGCTTGCCAATGGTGGCAATGTGGCTGTTGTTGATAAATTGGGAATAGTGGGTAATTGTGGCATTGTTGGCTGGGTAACAAGGGATCATTGGCAAGTTTGGAAATTGCAAGAGGCTACGAGCAACATGACTTGTGCTGATGTTTGATAAGGACAATATTGCTATGATCACGAAGAGGATTGAAAAAATGATGAAAGACGCCATTGTTGTATAATTTGCTAGATGGCTTTGTTTTATAATGAAATTATGTTGTGTTTTGAGTTCATTTGAGTTTAATCATCTTTACAGGGTTTATATAGGGGAAATTATTTGGTACTATATGCATAATTAGATGAGATGTTAGATGTTAGTTAACCTTCTTGAATGTTGGTTTGAGGAAATTGATTTGGTGAAATACTTACCGTGTCAGATATTTACACCTATATTTCTAGTACAATAACCCTGAAATGCAGAATTGACATGTGAAAGGTGTAATATTTAGATTCTAATGTGATGCCTAAATTAGATTTTCTTAGACATGCTTTAGTTGTGATAGAAAATGTGGTTAAAGCTAGAGTGAAATGCTCTCAAATGTGCCCTGTAGTGGTCAGGTCTGGTATTTAAGTCTAGAAGGGTAGAGGGATAGGCCTATTTTCCACTGAGTTAAACAAAAGGAGGATGTAATTAAGGTAGCTGGTTTTCTAAAGAGTATAATAGAACTTGTGACACGATATTGACATTTTGAAATCAAAAGAAGTTATTTTATTTGCGGTGTAAATATTGTTTCACTGCCGAATTTTTTTTTTCTTATTGAAATCATCGACATAATAACAATATCCCAAAAAAATCTATGTTATGAACATGCTTCTAAATTCTAATATGAAAGACAAAAAGGGAAATAGGACATTCTTAAAGTTTGTATATATTTATTTTCCAACAAAAGTATGCTCTATTCTTCAAAATGTGAGGTTTAGATATATTTTAAATGCCCATTATATAATATAATTTATTATTGATCCAATTTAACATATCAAATAAGACAATTTATAATTATTTCAAAATATTAGTTGAGCATAATTTCATAAATCTGTAACAGAGAAAATATTGGTAATTATTTAAAATTTAATATGATCTTATTAAATCTCTTTCACCCATTAATGTTTTATCTATGTATAATGCATCCATAAATTGTTATAGTTATTTCAGTATAATAACAGTTAATATAATAATTTATTTGGAATTTCAAAGGATTCCACTAAGTTCCACTTCTATTAATATTAATGTTTAAATTATAAACAATTTATCCAGAAATTAAACTTGTAACGTTTTGTAGTGTAGTATGTGAAGCCCCAAGATGTTAGAAGGTATTCTTTTCAAGTAGCTACTGTTTATTATAAACATTATTTCGTATTTAGTAAGATTTCATTAAATATGACATCAAATTTTAATGGTCATGAGCAGTTGTAAATATCTTATGGCGATTAACTTGTATTAATTTAGTTTTAGTTTGGGGGTAATTTAGTCATTCGAATCATACCGTCATAGGCTTGTAGAAATTTAGTTTTAGTTAGGAGATAATTTAGTCGTTTAATTTAAAAAGTATTTTGGTAAACTAACTTTAACAATGAGGCTTCTCAATTTAAATTATATCCATTCACAAATAGCGCTTGAACACGTGGTTTGCCTGTATAATCCATGTTAATTGATATAAGAAAGAATTCAAATAGAAAAACATGAAAGGAAACTGTCACGACCCAGACCGTCGTGATTGACACCCACACTAACCCTGTGGTGGGAGAACCACTACTACAGTCCAACCAAGCAACTTAGCGAAAAACTAAACATTTAAAGATACATAAGGTTTAAATGTCTAAAGAAAAATGGAGTTTCCATAAATTCCGAAGGTTTAACAAAAACAACTACCAAACATTTGCGGAAAAACAACTCCTAGAATCTGAAGTTCAGTGTTTCAAAACTCTAATAACGACAAGTCTAAGAACAAAAGGTGCAACCCCAACCAAACATAAAAATATCTAAAGCACTAATCTAAGTCCGGAGAAAGTGGACTAAACAAAAGAGAACTCATGGCAGCCTGGAAGAACTGACTCACCATTGAATCCGGTCTCGATCAGTTATCTCCTAGTTGAGGGCGATTAGTAACCGCCTCAAGATGCTCTGTACTCAACAAAGAATGAGCAAGTGCAGTATTAGTACACAACTACAATGTACTAGTAGCATCACGCGGCTACTCCAATAAGTGAAACATAGGCAAGCAATCACAACAAAGTATACACACATATACATAATACACTGATCAATTATCCTTTCAAGAGCAACATACAATTCCCAATATCAACGACAATTAGACATGCATATATAATCACAGTGGTCCTCCCATGGAACCCATACCAAACTGTTAGTGTGTCGAAACGTGAAACTCGATCCTATATACATGTGTCAGAACGTGACACCCTATCCAATATATATGTTGGAACGTGACACCCGATCCAATATATGTGTCGGAACGTGACATCCGATCCAGTATATGAGTCAGAACGAGACATTCGATCCAGTTATCACAAACACAATCACAAGTCACACCTATAATGAACAATGCGCATAGTCGTACAATCAAGTAATGGGTTCATGACATGTAATTATTCATATACATGTGCTCATTTGCATTAGATTCAGCTTACATTCCTTATTCTCATACACGCATGCATACAACGAAGCAATTAACCGACATATATCATACAAAAAGGAAATCAAACCATCACTTACCTCAATACCAAACTTGAATCCTCCTAAGACACTTGAGCCTTCCCCTTTCGGATTCTTTCCACTTGTTCTAGGTCTACAAATGAGTAACTTAACGCAAGGATCATTAATTAAGGTCTAATTTATCCGAATTATACCCAACCCAATAACCCAAGACCAAACCCATGATCCTAATGTTCATCTAGGGCTTTTTCCAGCATTAACTTTAAGCCAAAACCCTCCCCCAATGATAATTACCCAAGAATCTAAGTTCTACGAATGGAAAATGAAATAGAGGAGTAAAATCCTTACCTTTAGCACCAAAAGTCATGGAAAACTATCAAGAAAACGTCCAGGTTCGACTCCTAACTCTTCAGAATGAAGTTTGTAGAAAACTAACGAAATTGGGGTTTTTCCCTAACTTAAGTCACGATTGGCCCACTATAGCGGACCCAAACCCGCCACAGTAGCCCCACCCTGGAGGGAATAATCCCACCCTGGCGGCTTGCACGGAGATAGAATATTGGAATTTGAGTTCTAAGTCCACATTTCACAACACACTATCAAACCAGGATGTTCTAAAACTACCCTTTCATGCCAAGATCAGTTTCAGGAGTTCTACTCGCCTAAATTTGATTTCGTAAAACCATATTGGATCCTTAACGTCTTGGCTATCCACTCATGTGATCAAATTCACAATTAGATCCGCCATTCATTACTAGATTTCCCTAGACCTTACCTGACTCAGATTTTGTCCAAATCTGGACTAGGCTATAATTTTTCAAGTCACTACTCAAAAGTTTCCTGGCTCAAATTTTTTCCCCATTGGCTTTTCTATAACAACGGAAATAGGTCATTACAATAGTTACCAATTTACCCATCACTCATCCCCAAGTGATAAACTTGGAAAAACTAGCTAAAGTGAGAGTAGAGTAGTACTTGAATCGTCGAACAACTAGGGATACTTGTCTTGCATGTCCTTCTTGATTTCCCAAGTAGCTTTCTTAACCGGATGATGCTCCCTTTGAACTTTCATGGACTTAATCTCCTTGGTCCTCGGCTTCTCGACATTACTATCAAGAATTTCAATTGGCTCCTCATCATACTGAAGGTCCTTGTCTAACAAAACTGACTCTCATTTTATGATCTAATCTCCGTCCCCATGATACTTCTTCAACATGGATACATGAAACACTGGATGAAGTCAAGATAAGCTAGGGGTAAGGCCAATCTATAAGCTACTAGCCCTACAAAGTCAAGAATCTTAAATGGACCAATGTATCGAGGACTTAACTTGCCCTTCTTGTCGAATCTCATCACCCCTTTATGGGTGACACTTTTAGAAGAACTTTCTCACTCCTGAAATGTCATGTCCCTTACCTTATGGTCCGCATACTTTTTCATTCGACTCTGGGCTGCTAGAAGTTTAGCTTGAATGCTTTTTACCTTATCCTAGGCATCTTTCACCAAATCAACCCCCAAAGATTTCACTTCTCCAGCCTCAAACTACCCTATGGGTGATTATATTTACTCCTATAAAGTGCCTCAAACGGTGCCATGTCAATGCTGGAGTGGTAACTGTTATTATAAGAGAACTCACACAACGGTAGGAACTTATCCTAATGCCCTCCAAAGTCATTCACACATGCCCTCAACACATGTCCTATAACACTTGAATCATTCTCTCTGACTGACTGTCCGTCTATGGATGGAAATTTTTGCTAAAATTGAGTTGAGTGCCTAACGCCTCATGCACTTTCACATGTCGCGATGCATAAGCTATAACATTCTTGCCATGCATCAACACATCACCCAAACCCGAATGTGAAGCATCATAATAAACAATGAAATCCTTACCTTCCATCGGAAGTGCCAGGATAGGTGTTGAGGTCAGAAGGGCCTTAAGCTTTTGGAAGCTCTCCTCACATTTGTTGGTCCACTCGAAAGGCACCACCTTTTTGGTCAGCCTTGTCAGATACGTGGCAATAGAAGTAAAGTTTTTCACAAACCAATGATAGTAGCTAGAGAGCCCCACAAAATTCCTATCTTCAGTCACAAAGCTAGGTCGGACCCAATTCTTAACTATTTCAATCTTTTGGGGATTTACCATTACCTCTTTCTTTGAAACTACATTCCCCAAAAAGGAAACTGAACTCAACCAAAAGTCACACTTGGAAAATTTTGCATATAACTTTTGTCTCCCGAGGACACCCAAAACTATACGAAGATGGTTGGCATGCTCTTTCTCACTTTTCTAATAAACCAAAATGTCATCAATAAAGACAATAAAAAAGAATCCATGAATGGTTTAAGCATACCATTTATCAAACTCATGAAGGCTGCAGGCGCATTGGTTCGTCCAAAGAACATCACCAAAAACTCATAGTGCCCATAACGGGTCCTAAATGACGTTTTGGGTAAATCCTCAGCTCTAATCTTTAATTGATGGTAACCAGACCTTGGATCAATCTTAGAGAAAACTGATGCACCTTGCAACCGGTCAAAGAGATCATCAATCTGTGTCAATGGATACTTATTTAGAATGGTGACCCTATTCAACTGCCGGTAGTCTATGCACATCCTCATCCTACCATCATTTTTCTTAACAAACAAGACAGGATCACCCCCCAGGGAAGCACTAGGACGGATGAAACCTTTATCAAGAAGCTCTTGGATTTGAGCCTTAAGCTCTCTCAATTCTACCGAAGTCATGAGATAAGCATGAATGGAAATGGGGCGAGTACTTGGTTCCAAGTTAATGCAGAAATCTATATCTCTATCCGGAGACATACCAGGAAAATCATTAGGAAACTCTTTCTTAAATTCAGACACCACATGAATAGACTCAATATAGGGAGACTCCACATCAACATCCCATATATGAGCCAAATATGCCAAATACCCCTACCCCACCAGTTTCCTAGTCCTAATGAAAGATATGACCTTAGATGGCTTAGGCTTGTACACCCCTTCCCACTCTAACTTTTTCCTACCCGGGAACTCTAAACTCACTGACTTAGTATTACAATTAAGCACAACATAATAGGGGAACAATCAAGTCATGCCTAAGATTATATCAAAGTTAGTCATATCCAGAATAACCAAATTAGCCCAACTCTAAAATCCTATAAACAAAATAAATAAAACACGATATACATGGGTAACTATGATAGACTCTCCAACTAGTGTATAAACATGGATATGGGCATCAA